>JAUJYV010000159.1:0-83506 GCA_033995625.1 Ophyiulus pilosus
CGGATATTAATTCTAAATTACTGATATTTACAATAATTATAATATCAAATAGCAAACGAGAGGTATATATGGTTCACAAAAGATGGCTTATCGGTTTCCTCATTGTCCACTCGTGAACATGAATATTATAGCCTAATTTTGGCAGACGGTTTCGAATCAAATCGTGCACAAAGTACTTCGACACCCTCCTAATATTTCCGTGTGTCTACCAACTCTCCATTGTTATTCAAAAGCAAACAATCATCGTATATGCTAACACACACTACAAACAAACTGCATGAAACTGATAAGCTCTATAATTCACAAATTAGTATTGCAACGCCAAAATCTATCACAAGTGCACAGTTTTGTGTCTACAAGATTATCGAGAAAAAGCAAATATTTGAAAAAAGTGGGCCTAATATATTACTCTTTCACACAGCTGCAGTCTCCAAATTTATACGCACTCGTACAATACTGCATACTACATGGTTTGCTAATCATTATTAAAATCGAAACGTCAATAATTAAATAGCAAATTGGATTCATATTAAACCCAATATTAAATATAGAAATTTCATCAAACGACAACAACAAAGCACTGGCGAAGTTTATAACATTCGGTTGAACTTTGACATGTACACAGGGCATGATGGCGCTGAAATCGTGAAAAAATAAAGTTCACAATTAATCTAAGTTTATATTTATCCATGATCTTTGGTGCATGCAGTCAACACATTGACGACAATCAAATAGGGTCAAAAATTAATTATTATCAGAAAATATATTCTTCGTAATTGTTGTCACGTTGTGCACTTATGCATGCAGCATGTTTACATGTCATTGGTTTCTTATTAATGTATTTAAATAAATTATAAATCAATATTTTAGAAAATATTGAAACCAAAACATATGGGGCCTTAGTAATGATAATTACAACCGTAGAAATTGTAAGCATGTAAAAGGGATTCAAATCTTATGCAACTTTGAAAAGGGCCCCACATCGAAACAGTTATATGAGAGATAAATATACCAGAGATTAATATTTACTCAAATGTACTGTAAACATTTTGTTCTTAAAATGCTGTTACACACTGCAAATGTACATGCATTTATAAAAAAATATAATAAATAGATGTCATTGTTTTACAAAAACCCAGCAAATATGTTGTTGCTGTTGGCTTTGTGTCACACTAAAAGTTTAAAATTGATAAAATAGAATACAAATCGGTGAAATATTATAGTTAATTTTGAATACAGAATATAGATACACGTCTCGAATTGTTAAAGGCAGTATATTACGTTTTGAATGTTATGAAAATATGAAAATTCCGGGAATTTTGTGTCACAAAAATGGATTTGCAATCCCAGCAATAATAACACAAACACCAGCAGAGGGTGCTGAATACGTGTAACAACTCATAATTTACTTATCCCATTGAAAAATAGCATTGTTAAAGCCATGCATTGCTATAACTATACCCCCAGCTTAACGTGCCGTTATCTTTTAACTGGCGGTTGAATGAAATTTGACGGTATAAGCATCCACCCGTCATGCCGTATACCCTATATCTCCACAACGGTGTTATCATCCATCTGTCCCCAAAGTGGCTCCTGGTGTTCAGTTTCACCAGTAAAGGATCTTCGAGTGCTGTTCACGTTTATTTGAAGTGGATCCTCTATACGGTGTGTCGGCACGTCTTGGAGTACCTAAAACGCAGGGTTGGGTCGTGTCCATTGTAGCAGACAACGTTGTTTGTTCAGCGTTACAATGGGCGTAAATGACCTGAGAGGAGCGTTGAGAGGTTGCTATGACACAATGGAGCCCGCTCAGCGCTTAATGGGCCGCTGTCAAGCGCCACCGGGGTGGACCCTCGGTCCTCCTCTTGACCCCCGTGCCGCTTTCTAAACGTGTTGATATCTTTGTTTTGTGTGCCGGTCATTCCGACCTGTAATTTCGCCACTTATACAACGCCATTGTGTTTGTCCACCTTGGCCACAATGCCAAACGTCCAAGAATGGACATTCCGCCATGGCGGCGACCATTGAACACCAATACATGATACCACAAACGATTCAAATCGGCGAAACATTATGTAAAAAAGCTAAATAGGCGAGGAAAACGTTTTTAACGTTTTATAAGGATAGTTTTATCTTATTCAATTTCTGTACATATGGTGTGGATTTTGAATGGTTTCGTTCAGCGCTTCGTCATTGGACAGTATACAACATAATAGGCATCCTTAATATATATTTTTTAAATTGTCCATTTCAAACCCCTGAGGGGAACTTTTCAAGCATTCAAACTCTTTGTGCCCAACACTGTAATCATGCAACAACAGCTATAGGGACAATGGGCACGTTCGAAAAATTCGCTGGCTAAATAAGTTAAGTTCTGTTAATTTATTTAGAAATAAACGTGTAAAACGTAATAAATTAACAGATGAAATACATTTAGGGATAAAACTGGACATATTTTACACGGTATATTAGCTTTAGGTGTTAATAACATATACATTAATCCTTAGCAAGAAGTGCTAATCATATCTTAAGGTATTTTTGAAACATCAAAATAACCAAGAAATGCGAATTTTGCAAGGAATACACTGTATATACTTGTATTTATTGCAATATTTGTTTTTTCTCACATTAAATAATATTCTCGAAATCTTCAGAGAAATGCATGGATACATCGGAATTCTATGCTGACACTAAACAGAAAATTCAAGAAAGTGTTCCGTTTCATATATAAATGTAATATAAACTATTTCGTTTATTATCCAACATCAACCAAATTAAGTAATATTTAGGACCCTCATGTTTTAAAAAAAGGTGCATGAAGTTTTGTTTTGCGTATAATGCATGCAAGCTGCAATTGCACGCAAACTGAACAAAAATATTTGTTTTGACGTATATATGGCGTATTTGCACACTGTATAATCAACCCAGGATAATATACAACGCACACTATTATATTCACACCTGAATTTAAAAGAGGGTGCTATACTGGGATGCATCGGAAAAATTATAATTGTACGAATGCAAATCCCCATTTAAGTTATGATCAGTTTACCATCTTTTTTTAAGTTTATCAAGCAATTAAAGCATATGCATGTTTTCGCTGAAAAATCAGTTTGATTTACACACAAAATTCCATTCCTGAATAAATTGAATAAACACATTAGTTTATCTATCGTTGGTTACTATTTGAGCTGCAAATTGAAAACTAACATTTGTAATTTTTAAAATTTGAGAAACAAATTGTTCTTAAAAAATATTAAGTCCGAATCCTTCGCATAGCTGGAACTAAGGATTAAAATCTAACTATACAATAAATTGAAAAATAACGAAAGCCATGTTAGAATGATATTAAGTAATTTATTTCTGTGAACATTTTTGTACAATATATATATATATACCAATATTTCCTTAAAATGATAGCAATACGTACTTAAAATTACCATGCAATCGCTTCCAAGTTATACTTTTACTTTTAATTTAAAAACTAAATTTAAAAAAAAAATCACATAATGGCATGTAGTTTTTAAACATACTTGATTCATACACAATTTCAGTGTTATTATCATTTTTTAGGTTATATTGGAGTGCACGTATACTGAACTTCCCAATACATGCACACGCAATATAAACCACATTACCATCGGCAAATATAAATAATTTCAAACGTCCAAGCATTGCTTACTTTTGCCTAAATTTTCCAATTTTAAAAGATACATGCATTTTACAATCCCTCGCACATGACGCCTTCTCCGGCGTTACATGCATGTATTTATGTGATGGGACCTCACCAAAACACGAACATCGACATACAAAAAACACATGGAAGGCAGGTTAGTTACCAAACAGAAGCGTGGACGAAATGCACGAAAAACCTTAAAACCAGCCTTGCGCAGACTAGAAAAGCCCTTTGTAGTCCGACGTTACATAACCCAAAGAGTATCGCAATACGAGACATTGCCGACACCATATTCATCTCAGGCAAAATCCTTAGGAAATTCCAGAAATCGAGGCACGGAGGGCCATTGAGAAGCAAAAAAAAATGCACCAGGTTTCTGAAGCCCAAAGATGGTCGCCCCATGGCGTCTTGCAATGTGTGGGCAGGAGGAGTGGCCAGACGAGCACCTGAGCAGATCCCCCGTCACGATTAACCGCCACTATTCATAACCTCTTCACAAAAGCAGCGTTTTTTCGGTGGTCTTTTCGTTCCTAAAGCTCGTCTGCAGCCGTAGCGTGACTGGCCGCGTCTCCCCGTCTTGCCGACCAATCGTGGCTCTCCGCGGCGGGCGTGGTCAGACCAGGGTCGGCCGCCAAGGGGGCGGGTCCTACTTACGATTACGCGTGCAGGCAGGGCGCAAACAACAACATACGGCTTCCAGAGTGAGATTCTTGGCATTTCGGAGCCGATCGTTCGCAGGGGTACCCACACTAAACAAGTGCCCTCTCACGTCCGAAAAGCCACTGCCGGAAAAAAAAACGCACGAGGGATGACACCGATACTGTCTGCCTCGTGCGACTGACCTACAACTGATTGCCCGGGTAATTGAAAAAGGAAACCCCGTTGTCCAAGGTGAAAGTGACCGACCATCTCGACATTGACCACTACTTCTACCAAAATCCCCTTCCAAAGTTCGGTCACTCCGTCTTTGGTGGCCCCACGCCTGTGCATGGATACTTCGCTCGTGGGCTGACATCTTCGCAAGGACCTTTTCTTGAGATTCTGTAGGAGGTCTCAAGAGGCTGTTTCCGAGAGTCCTGAGACATCGGAAGGTGGTTGTGTCCAGCGGTTCCCCAGACATCTTCAAGACTGTTGTCCATCGGTTCTGAACAACCCACAGGAACCATGCTGGTGCCCCCTGACATGATGGCTGCTCAGTCGAAGTTGCTGTACCAGCTGAACAAGTACTATGGCGAGCGGGTGCACTCCCGCAAGGGCACGATCGTGAAGACAATCCGAGAAGTGTGCAAGGTGGTCCAAGACGTGCTGAAGGAGGTTGAGGTGCAAGAACCCCGCTTTATTTCGTCACTGAACGAGTGCAACGGGCGCTTCGAAGGCCTGGAGGTGGTGTCCCCACACGAATTTGAGGTGGTGTTGTACCTCAACCAGATGGGGGTGTTCAACTTTGTGGACGATGGTTCCCTGCCTGGATGCGCAGTGCTGAAACTGTCGGACGGCCGCAAGCGTTCCATGTCCCTTTGGGTGGAGTTCATCACGGCCTCGGGCTACCTTTCGGCACGCAAAATCCGTTCCCGCTTCCAGACCCTGGTGGCCCAGGCATGCGACAAGTGCAGTTATCGTGACGTGGTGAAGATGGTGGCGGACACGACAGAAGTTAAGCTGCGGATCCGGGAGCGTTTCGTGGTGCAGATAACGCCAGCCTTCAAGTGTGGGGGGATCTGGCCCCGCAGTGCCAGCCACTGGCCCATCCCGCACATCCCCTGGCCTAACCCCGGTCTGGTGTCCGAGGTGAAGACAGAGGGCTTCGACCTGCTCTCCAAGGAGAGCGTGGCCATGCAGGGCAAGCAGTCATCCATGGAGGGCGACGCCTGGGTCATCAGTTTCCTGGAGGCCGAGAACAGGCTGCTGCAGGGTGGCTGTCGAAAAAAATGTCTCAGCCTGCTGAAGACCCTTCGTGACCGTCATCTGGACCTTCCTGGCAATCCTGTCACCAGCTATCACATGAAGACCCTGTTGCTGTACGAGTGTGAAAAACACCCCAGGGAGCTGGAGTGGGACGAGGCCTGCCTGGGTGACCGCATCAACGGCATTCTCCTGCAGCTCATCTCCTGCCTGCAGTGCAGACGCTGTCCGCACTACTTTCTGCCCAACTTGGACCTCTTCAAGGGCAAGACTGCCAGCTCTCTGGAGAACGCTGCCAAGCAGTCCTGGCGCCTAACCCGGGAACTGCTCACCAACTCCAGGTCACTGGAGAAGCTCTGAGGACAGAAGTTCTGTCTGCTGGTGGACCCAATGCAAGATCTGTTTCGTGCAACTCTGGATTTTGTGTTTGGAATCATTGATGGGTTTTGATGTTTCGTCAAGTCGCCATGGTTGACTGCTTATGTCATCCAGGGTTTCGGTCCAAGAGGGATGGTGTCCAGGAAATTCAGCATCCATTATATTCGGTATCCGGAAAAATTTATAGGACTCTAGGCCCGCTAGCCCCATGTGCTTCAAGCTGTAGCAGCAAGTACTTCAAGCTGGATTGTAGATATGCGTCGAAATCAACGATCTCTCTCTATGTATATGTGATGGTTAATTTATAAAAAGACACGTTCGTTTTTCGTATCTTAAAAAATGATTCTATATAGACTTTCCTGTCAATACTATAGCGCTATCGGTGTTATACTATATAAGCATGGTTCGTTATACCGTAAACGCCATTTGTAAATACGTAAGTAAAATATTTGTTAAAATGATTCATTCGTGTTTGTTAGTCGTTTATTTGACTGTTTGTCAATAAATCCGTGCATGTGGCGGGCAATGCGTTTGTCAACAAGCTGACTTGTTTATGGTATCAGACATGTAAACAATAACCCTAACTAAGAATTTTCTTGTACATTTCATTTTGTTCAATTTTGTCATGCAACGCTAACATGCATCTCTCAATCTTAATGGTTAATTCAATAAATTAATATTGTAAATATCAATATATTAATACTATAACAGACTAGACAGTATATTGGTTACCGGCTTTTCTAATGGTATAAGTAGCCTCACATGGTTGTAAATACCATGTTAAAAATTAATGATAACAACATATATAATTGTTCGGAAGCAATTCGTATGTTAAATAAGTATAGAAATCAACGTGTCCATAACATTGTTCGGAACATGTAATTACAGTAGATGCCCCATGGTCATAACAAAACCGGTAAGATATTTTGTAATATATATAAAATTCACATGCTTCCTCTATTCAAACCGGTATACTTTTTCCTATAGCAATTATTAGACCACGAGCAATCATTATATTAAGCTTAAGGGCATTTTAGCATGGGTTAAATTGTTTTCGTATATATACGCATCGAAACATAATTAAATTAATATGGAGATAATCCAATTTTTTAAACAAATATTAGCAGGTCATAAAATTTGAATATATCAAATAAGAAAATTATTAATTAGCTGAGATTCATACGCGAATACAACAGCTGTATACACATGTATACAAATGACTGACAACCTAGGGCCGTGTTACATGCACGCAATTATAGAATTGAAAATTTAAATCCTTGTAATGACAAATTAAAGTTAATTATTACTAGTTGTTATAAACATTCGATAAATAAAACAAACAAAATATTTGATATAAAAGTTTGAATATGTACACAGTAGTCGAATTATCGGTTAGAATTTTCATTGGGCCTATAGTGTTTCAGTACGACACATAGCCTTTGGACCCTTCAAAGCATGTAACTGCATGATCCTTAATAATTATTACAGATTATTAAATTCTAATAAAAATTACTGTAGTAACGTAATTAACTTGCGCATTTTTTATCAATATATATATTTGTAACTTGTATCACTAATTGTGAATGGAGCAAACATATGATGGAGTCGAGGTGTACCGCCAAATTCATATGTATTGCAAGAAACCCGTTTATAAAATAATGTTGATGAATATTATCATTAAACATTATGCCATGGACGTGTGGTGGCACATGAAAACGGTGGTTTTCAAATTTTCGACACGTAAATAATTACACGTTTCTGGTATAAAAAGTGCTAACATGCATAACACGTGCATGAATCATGCATTTATAACATAAATGTATAATTTCACCCAATCAGATGACGTAAATCCCATGATCTTGTCTCATAAAGGCAATAAGGGCATGACATGTAATGTCACCTTCATCTTGAAATTTAGCCTGCAATTTTGTCCTAGTTTCGGAAAGTCGTTCCAAACGCCACACCAATTTTTCGTAACAAGTTTTAACAGAACAATTTAAAACTGGTTTCTCAGACGATATAGTACGTGATAAACACCAGCATTGATGTCAGCTGATTGATGTTCAATTCAAAATATTCAATTCCATCCCCACACTGAGTATATTCAGCAGAATATTATAAATTAATTAAAATATATCTTCCCAATAATAAAATAGGATTTGTTAAAAAGATGTGCATTGATATAAACCCCATGCATTGACCAGAAAGCTTATTTGAAATATTCAACACATATATAGATTCGATTGCATCTACTGCCACAAATAGGGCCCTAACTAGATAGCGCTTTGGTTTAATAAGCCTAAAAATGTATGTTATACATGTTATAGTTTCAACGTCGGAGTCGCCCCATTTAAATTGCGATCATTGACATATGTGAGGGTCATTATTTATGGATGAGCCAGGCGTTTTTGCAACAAACACACGCGTGCACCAACGTACACTACCGGACTGCAAGTGGCCATAATTTAAGGGCGCCCCTTCCCCCTTGTGTAAATATTTGGCAACACGAAACACTGTTTTTCGGGACGACCGCAAAAATAAACTAACTACCTGGTAACATACCCTTATTGCATTATAACACGAAACGCTCTTGCTTTCGTGAATAATTCATCGGGAGAATGATAATACCCCCCCTCTGTATACGAATAATGACCCAATTTGCAAGGAGAAAAAGGGTGCTTTCACGGTGAAATATGCATGACGGAGAATAATTCCCAGATTACATAATTGCCATCAAAATGAAGTTATTATCGTGTGACCATTGTATACCTTTATAGGTATTCACAGGCACCTTCAAATTTACACGGGTTACATGTAAAATGTGTTAACATGTTCCGCTTATTACATCCCATCACAAAAAACAATTGCGCAATTCAATACCATGCCTGATGGCAAGTGGGGCCCTATAAAAATTAAGCAATACAAGGTATGTTAAAAATGGTAATGACCTTTTAGTAGCTTAATAATAGTTTGTAATATGCATTTATTTCGCACAAAAAAAAATGTAACAGTACCAAAAAATGTAATCATATAGCCCTTATACAATAGTTGTGGGTGGGGGCCCCTTTGTATCCAGGCATCCAATATGTTTCGACTCATTTCGCCACTGTATACTTGACGTGGCACGTTTACATGCATAAAGACAACACATGCTTTCATCAGCCTTTGTAATCTCGAAGCACTTTCAAATTTTAGATTATCGAGGGTAACTTTACAAAACTATTCAGGACCCATAAGCGCGTGATCGACATATGCAGTATCAAAAACTGAAATTTGCTGCATTTTTTCACATGAAATGTTACCATAATAAGAAAAATAGTTTTGAACTCGTAGATCCCCTGGAGTCCAGCTGAGGTACTATAACAGATGGTTAGTTACTGATAACAATAGATGGCGTTACACTCACATGTAACCATATGGAAATAAAAAAATCATGAAAACTGGTTAATTTTCAGGAATTTGCGCGTTTTTCATCCAACACTCAAAATGGGCCGTTCTAATGACGTAATGCATGCCCTAATGCCAGCACGACAGCAGTGCCGGATGACCCATTAAGCATCAATTCAAAACCAATAAGGTATACAGTTCTCAGCACGTGCCTTCTTAAATGACGCCTTTGGATAAAGCCCAAGATGGCATCCTGAGGAATTAAAAACAACGAATCAAAACAGCATGTCACCACATACAGTGACAACAACTATCGTGCTCCTCTGGATAAATAAGCTTCAAGTGATTACAATCAAAAAACAAAATTACCCAAAGTTATTGGTCATGGCGGATGCCATAGCATTCACGTAAAGTAGACAGAATGAAGGTCAATCCGCCGCCATCTTGGATAGTTCATATTTCGTGCTACATGTAGGCCTGCCTATCAGTTAATTATTTAGAACGTATTCCTGAATTTTCCATTCGTTACTCTTATACAATGTCGTTCTGGAAATACTGGTCCTTAATTATTACATTTTGAGATCAGTTATAAACCTGTTATAAAACTGTATATACAGTTGCTAAATCATTGTTTTAAAATTCTTTAAAGAATTATTTTTCGGAACAAATGAATGACGAATTCAGTGTTCTAGAAGTGGAAAAAAATTGAACATGGAAGACAATTGCATGTTTGCCAAGTTACAAAATAGAACTAACTATTCCGTTCCCAGTCATGTGTGTACCAAATCGTCGTTTTATATTGGATTACGGGATGAAACTTCAAGTTAAACCTGTGGTTCTAGTTTACAAAAAAATATTTAGTACGTGTTCTGTTACTGTAAATACAGATGTTTGGCCACGTAATGACACTTTCACATACCCAGACCGATCTATCAGTCTGGTCGTGTGTAAAACGAATAATTAAGCGGAAAATTAAAAGTCCGCCAACGTTGAACGGTCTTCAAATACATGCAGCATGGTGTATGATTTGCATGTTCGCCATATGCCAAAATGTCAAATGCCAAATCAAACGACGATGTCTACGTAGAAACAATGTACAGTTTTTGAGCAGCGACAAATATTTGAAACGTCAAACCCTTTGAGTCGCAGGTGTTTTATGAACGTTGTTGCACGCACAGAAAGCAATATTCTGCGTATAGTTCCGCGCAATATATATATACATTGTCTATACACTGAATTAATTATGGAGATGTGACAGCGTTATCAGACGACGTAAACCAATTCTTGGAACTTTTCGGAATACCGGAAATGTACAATACATCCTTAATTGTTATAATAACCTTTCGAGCAAGTAATTGGTGAAAACCTTTCCTCAATTATTAATAAATAATTATCATGCACACCATCATATTCATTATAATCGGTTAAAAATAATTCATTGTATAAAATAGGCAATGGTAATATCTTCATGGATAATTTTGGTATCCAGAACTTACTGATTTTGCTAATTAATCGTGAAATCGTATATTGCCAATTTAATTTGACAGTAATTTGCTTTACTATATGGGTTCCACATGAAATGTCATGTGGAAATTTCGTTTATGACATCATACTGTCTGCACATCAGTAGAGGTGGACATGGGGATTTTTTTAATGCGAAATTAACGTACATTTTCAGTAATTACAGTGCAAATATATTGTACATACATATTACAGCATTATACAATAGATACCAAATGTATAACTACAGATTGACATCCTGGTAAGTCCGCCACTGTGTACATAATGTATACTGAAGTTCTACATTGCTACAGCATCAGTCATATCGATGCAGCAGCAAGTGGGACCAAATTCCATGCACGAAATTTGAGCCTTCAGTACATTCCTTAAATGCAGCTTAAAATTTTCAACAAAAAAAATAATCCAGCTTATGAAACTTCCATAGTTACATTCCTAACGTGTTTGACCACTGTGTTAAGAACTTAAAGAGATAGCGTCAATTTAAAGGTTGTCCAAACATACGCCTGACAGCGCCATCTGCAGACATGACGTGAAGCCCAGTTTGAGCACTTGAAATGAACATACGACGTTTTACCCAGAAATGCATAATCCAAGCATAAAGAGGCCCTAAACATTAAATCCGGAAATGGATCAACCTCAGTTTCCCTGCCATTTCAAGGGGCACTTCCTATGCCAATATCCTTTGATTTCCTCATTGCCCTGCCATCGATTGTGTTCGCTCACTGATTTGTCAACACGAATGATAATTAAGTCATTGAGGTCTTCGAGCATTGTCCCATGACACTGAAGCCCACTCGGGACAAGTCAAGTCTGGGGTACAGATCGCGAGATAGACATGCATGGACGGAAGGGGGAGCTGGAGTGCATGCGTGGATGCATTTGTGATTAAACAGCATAATGGATTCGCGTTTATGCAATGGGCCAATTCCAGCCAAGCATTCAATCAACTCCACTATAGCGCTGCTGCTATGACAACCCATTAGTCGGTTGTACCAAACTTCTGTTATGCTTACTCGTTGTTCAGACGGACTAAATTATATATGTTCACGTTTGCTTTATTGCGAAACAAATTTCTGCTCATCTGGTCTAAACGGTTCATCAAATGCTAACTACTTATTTTCAGAAACTTGATCCATGGTATATATTGAAACTTCGTTATTAATCGGCAATTAGCGAATCAGAGATAAGTTATAACTCGCCACAACCGAATAGGTTTTTAGAAATACTAGCAAAACATGATAAATACACATTTCTGTCTGTGTGCATGGGTTCCAAAGTATAATAGCACCCATTTAACCCTAAACATAAGATTGGCATCTTCAGCTTGTCTTTTTTTATAGTTTTAACAACACAACCAAATTAGTCCAAATTAGTTAAAAAGCACTAGGTTGAAGATGCTACCTCAAATAATTAACGCATTTCATCAATTATAAAACATCATCGCTTGTAAATCGCACAATAATTGCAGTACCACCAACAACAACAAAACGTTGATTCTACGAAAAAATTAATGGGTTAGAATATCTTTTACAATCTATCTTTTCAATTAACTAAAAACAACAAAAGTGAAGCACCCTAAAAGTAAACAATGTCAACCTGAGGATGTAACTTTCAGGTGCGTCATTGCAGGTAGAATATTTGAAGAAAATTTAGGGAAAATATTCATCTACCAAAAAATACACATACATGTATCCAGATACAAGTGTTTTTTGGTCACATGTATCCAAACACAAGTGTTTTGGTCACATGTATCCAGGTGTAGGTAACAACGATGTATCCCAGTGGCTGGATACATATATTCGGCAATTATTTCTTGGACTGTATACATGGCTTATGACACATGTCCACAAGCGATTTTTCGCGATTCTGTGTCACCTTGTGATACCAACATCGTCCCAAGTCTAAAAACGGAGCATCGGTCACCGGAAGTTCTTATGGATTCAATCCTTTCGGTGACATGGCTAAGGATTACCGTGCTTTTGATAATGAATCCAATCATTATCAAAACTGCGATAAAGGTACGCACATATTCGGTAACATATTTTTGTAAAAGAGTTCCTCGAGCTTAATTACAGGGTGTCAGGTAGCCAACAGCTTCAGTTAAGACGTCTTACAGACCTCCAAAAATAGTGTGGAAGCCTCGGGCCTTATAAAAAGCATCGAGTCTTAAAACCCTTGGAAGCCATGCAGGCAACTTCCCTAATCCCGGGCTGCTGAAACTCAATGACAGGTGGACCATAGGGGTTCACGAGGTCATGAATATGCACGAAGAACGCACGCATGACAATTAAGCCAGGCGGGCGGAATGAAGCCATGCAAGTACGGAGGCTGGCCATGCATGACACGAACGCAAAACGCGTTACGATTATAATGCGACGTGCATTCAAGCACCTTGCGTCATCCTGCACAATAGACGCACCACATGTTCAAAAACCAACTACCAGCCACATTAAGCGGTTAGGATGGACGCTCGATGCGTCGACGGAGTCCCCGCGGGGACGCGAGGGTCGTTCACAAAAAAGCGGAGGAAATTAGCATATCGGCACGCTCACTTCTGGTTTAACACCCCCCCCCCCTCTGATGACGTAAGAGAGACCCTGTTAAATCATATATGCAATACAACAACAAAATTGAGTAAAAGGGCATCTTCCAAAGCACACTTTCCAAAACATTCGCACTGGACATTACTGTATTCGACTGCTCCCATGAAAATATACAGGGTGTTTCCCAAACCTTATTTGTTGCCTACTGTCATTAATTTTTAGATGAAGAACATCCTATGGGGAAAAATGCCGTATTTTCATCAATAATGAAACGCACTTTTTCCTCATAGAAGTATAGCTAAAAACATGGTGCGTCTTAGAATCGCGGTTGTCTTACATGCGGGTATTCGGCGAATGATGATTATGCGAATGGCTTATTCGCCGAAATGATTGCCAAGTGGCAAGGCCACCACTACACAAATGCGTATTCGCGGAGTATTGGGTAAAAAATATGGGAACGACGATTATTCATCAGAGCTGATCAGCTGTATCAATTAAAATGGATTGAAATTGATTTAAAATGGATGAATTATCATGTCGATCGACATGATAATTCAAGTGAATGATGTGGGAAGTGAAAATTGTGCAAGGTGGTGTTCTGTCGGTCGACATGTTAAATCATTCACTTGAATTGTCATGTCGATCGACATGTTAATTCAAATCATAAATTTTCATAGATGTTTATTTCAAATTTCATTGACAATTTCATTCAGAACTTTAACACAACTTTTTCGAATCAAAGTAATCCTGCTTACAATTTGGACGAATGTGTGTACCAGGGGCAACTTTTCTCCTAAGCAAATATTCGCTTGCATGAGTCGGGACAAAATACCGACATTTGACGGGAAAAGGCGAGCTCCTAATCGAGTAGGCGAGTACCCGATACACACTAGCAGGAAATAGACGAGTATGTACGTCATACTCGCCGAATACCGCATGTGTGGCGCGGCCTTTAAGCAATGTATACATGATATTCAATATTTGGAAACATCGTTGTCTCCTGTATTTGGATTTATGTGATAAAAAACTTGTCTGGTTACATGTGTCAACAATGTTGCGTCCAGATCTAGTTTTTCAGTTAGTTGAATATTTTCTGCATATATTTTTCAAATATTATACCTGAAATGACGCACCTGAAAGCTCCTTCTCCTCATGTTTACATTTAGCGTGTTTCCATCGTGGTGTTGTTAGTAAATTGAACAGATAGTGTGTAAAGATATTCTAAGAAAATCTTAGAATCAAAGCTTTTTCTGTTGGTGGTACTGAAATTAATGTGCGTTTTACAATCGATGACATCTTATAATAGATGAAACACGGTATGCTATTTTAAACAATTTCGCAGTAACGTCCAAGTCAAATTATGGACACTTGTCGCCCAGGAGAATAATGGTGATATGCAAAGTTAGCGTTCGTTATCCAGTCGGTCTAGCAATTAAAGCACAAACGTGCATACAATATTTGAATGGTGATGAAGCAAATTAGTTGAATTAATTAATCTGCTTATAAAACCCGATTAGGATAATCTCAGGTGGGTTCAGCATGCAAATATGTGCAAACTAGTTCTCAAATAGCCTAAAGGATAACCCGTCATCTGTAAAACTGCCACTTAGTGGACATTTTCGTTAAGAACATGTATGGCGAATATACTGTGTGGATTGCATTGAAACCCTATAAATAACCTTTGGCTCACCAGACCGAGCGTGTTACCATTCGAAAGCGCTTATGTTATCCTCTCGGTCCAACTACTAATTATTATAAGGGGTTCAATAAAAAAAAGGCAAGAAATTCGCACGCAATCCAGCAAATTGCTTCCAATCGGAAGTTAACAGAGTGCGGCCAATTAATAGGAATTGTCCGTACACGCAAATCTCCGAAAAATAGCAATCTGACACACAGTCGACATACAACGGCTAATAACTAATAAGCACAGATTGGCAACACCGCCGAAAAAGAAAAAAAAAAGGCAATGCAATCGATAATACGAGAATGTATACCGGGCTCCCCTGCGGGAGTTACCGGAGTTGGTTGATGGGGAAGAGGGCTGCTAAAACGTATGTCGAGCCTAGAGAAAATCCGATTTGGATTCAGGAAACGCGTGCAGGGGCCAGGGGGTGGATCGAGATTCATCGGAAACTGCATCAGGAAAACAAAATTTAATTGCACCAAATAATCTTGAGTGGCGTCATCGGCATGGATACGATACTTCAATACTTGTCATCATCCCAAGTAACACACAATGTTAAGCCAACGCCAGATTCTTGTTGGCAACGTTGGGCCAATGCTGGATTTTGGTTGGCAACGCTGGGCCAACGTTGTTTGGATTTTATGTTGCATTTATGTTAGAGTTATGTTTTAAAAAAACATTTAACAGTGTCGGACTAGGTCTAAAAAATAGGTTGCCACGATACAAAGGGAGCCCACCCAAAACTGTACTGTATTAGGCTATCATATAATTTGTATAAAAAATAAAATTTTCATAAAATTCATCAGTACAATGGATTTTCTTGCCAATTAAACTGCTAAAGGGTCAGTAACATTTTAACAGTTTGTCAAATATTACAGCCAGTTCATCAGGGAGCCACGTGCCATCGGTTAAGTTAATTGATATCCTGGTCAGTCCGCCACTACAGACTTTTAATGTACTATCAGTAGTATATTTGACCACCACAATGCATAATCAAATAAAATCATGTTGTTTATTTGTACAAATGATAGCAAAACATTTAATAGCAGTACATCTACTGTATTGTTGGCGTTTCTTTGGGCGAAGCAATATGCATTGGTATGCCAAACATGGCCCAATGATGTTTGGTTACTTGGGATAACCACCTGCAACAATACTTTTAAGGGTTGATGCAAATGAATGGCTTTGGATAATGCTAATTTTACTTCATTTAAACTAACTGCTTCAAAATGAGCCCAATAAGTGTTGTATCAGTATTGACCAAGGTCAAAGTTGGAAATTACAAACCAAATGTACCGTATGTGACTATTGTTGAACCGGATCAGAAAAGTAGTTTGGGTAATGATAATAAGAATAAATAAGGTTATTCATTACCCATAACCAAAAATTAATTAAAAACCAAGCTAACTACAGATTAATTATGTAAAAATCACGGTTTTAATCTTTAGTCATGTTATCTGGATTTGAAGCTCGAAACAAACAACCAACCGAGGCTATTCCAGCTCCAGGTCAACCCAAGTTTGCCACGTGCCATTTCCCCCTCAATCCAGAAGCGAAATTACACGCATAACAGATCCCGAGGTTTCACCAATGTCCCACCAGACGCTCTTGCTGGTCCACTTCCGTGCCGAATCATGGCCATTATAGCACGACACCCAGGGTGAAATCCGAGGGGGGTTTTGATGGGAACCCTCCATTTAATTATTACGCTTGCTCGCCAATCGGATTATAATGACGCATTAGAAGTTGCAGTTTACATTGATCAAATTCGAGTCAAAAGTAACTCGGTTAGCGAAGGAGAAAAAGCACAGCGATGAAATTTGTTAACATTTTGGACGCGGGGGTGTAGACCCCGCACCCTGGTGCTGTCTTCTCATAATGTCCAGAACGACCCTAATCGCTTTATTTTGCAGTTAGTCACCATTACGAAGTAACAGACACGAAAATTAAACGTGATGTACTGCACAATTATGCTTTATCTAAACTTACATACATATGTATACTAAATTTAATTATTTGCGGGCTTTGGCGACGAATGTCGTACACATGTAGGTAATCCCCTAATGCGATTTTCTGTCGTAAAGTTAATGTATTGCGTTTAAATTTCAAAAGTATAAACCCTGAAAAAAATTGTAACAAAATTCTTTGGTTTTTCAGTAGACTATAATAAAATTGTTGTTTCAGCCGGAGTCTCCTAATAACTTCAGCTTAAAACTTTCCCATTTTATAGGTGCCTTCAAATAGGAGGATTCCAGCCTAGCGTCAATGACATGACATAAGAACGCCATACTTTGCCCATGGCATAGTATTATAAAGTGTATCTTTATTTTTAAAAAAAAATTAAAAATTTCTGTATAAACTTTTATGTAGACTACATCTGGCAACAAAGGCAACATTTTCCATATATCATTATTATGTTATTCCAACTACTCTTAAGGATGTCAGTCACCTATTTGAAGGTTAGCATCAATGGATAGGAATGCCATATACTTTGCCTTAGGTCACTAGTATGACATCTCACTCGCCAAAGGATAGCCACCGAATTGAATTAGGGGCCATTCCAAATTTTTAACTGCCTTCATACCAATTAATCAGCAAATCATGCAGATTTCCTTACAATTGTATATGTACAGCAGTGTTGTTATACGTCAATATAGTTTCTCAACATTAACAAATCCAGATAGAAAAATTCGATACATGGATTATGTTGACCGTAGTGCACTGAGTTGAATTGAACCCTTCTCATTGACGCACAACCAGCATTATAGATAGTGTACATCGACTTTTCCCTTAAATTGCAATATCACTCTTAGTACTCTCGTATAGACAACGTCCATTACAAAATGAGTTTCCCATTGAAGAAATTGGTTCAGCTGGGGAAAAAATCACTCAATCATTTCGAAAGTGAATTAAGGTAACAACTGAAAGATTGGAGATGCGCAATTTCTGCTTTTTCACAGGTAAAATCAGCGTGGTATATAGAGGGAGACCACGAAAATTCCATTTCAGTTTCAAACGAGGGTCTGCCTTATGAGGCGTAGCATCAGGGAAAAGATATAAATTTCCCTTTTATAGCTTTATCCGAGGTGCTCCTGGGATTTCAACTGCATCCCATAGGTACTGGCATTATTATCAATCATTCCGTATAAAATATGGAGAAGGAGATTCAATCCACGCATGCACGGAAACGCAATCGCACGCCAGTCCAATTACGGCATGCGCGGCATTAGAAACCACGTTAACGTAGCGGAACGAAAGCTAATTTTCAAAAACTTAGCAATTTTCAACAAAAAAAGAGATTGGCAGATTCCATTACGATCCAATCTTACTTGACTCTAATCTTAAGTTAGGCCATTCCAATTGGAAAAGTTCTAGATATTGTCATATCAAAACGCGGCAATTTTGACATGGTCATTTTTAATGTCAAAGTGCAAGACAGTATGGATGAGATGTGACCAATTGCCAATTTTACCACTAAGAATATACTGTGATGTAAATAACCATGATTAGATAACCTGGTTAATAGAAATAATTCCATTGTTTGTTTCAATTAAATCACATACACAGTAGTACACACTAATTACCTTTAAACATGTTCAACATCTAACATCCAAAATTATATTATTTGTAAAATTTAATAGTTTGCACACGGTGATTATGCAACCTGATGGATGAGACCTCAACAAAACTAATCCAAGATGTGGTTTAAGATTATCATAGAATTCATAACTTCATGTAGACATTGGGATATGGATAAGCGCCCCACGCATTTGATGGAAACGTCAGGGGTCAACGAAAAGATCATCGGGTTCCACCCATCTACTTTTTTTTAAAAAAAAAAAGGTTAATAAAATTGGCCATTATATTAGGAAATGGCAACGTGTTATTAAAATGATCGGGGGTTTTGATTAAATTAAAACTTGTTTTAGGGAATAGTTTGCTTGATTGACGAATACAGCCAAGACAACATACCTTCCTTCAGGCTGATACACCAACACCCCGGTTGAGATTGGCATTTCGAGGAAATTTCTAAATTACCAAGTGGCAAAATGGCCGGCCCACAAAGCATTGAAAAAATATCGAAAATGTAAGCGCTGTTTTTCAACGACGTTCAAAATCGTTGTTTTTTACATTGTGAAAAATGTAGTGTATACCTCCCAAGGGCCTATGCATACAATGCACTGATTTTAGGAACTCTTTTGAAAGTATTTACAACATAATTAAGTCTCATGTGGTTAACTTACATTTCTTAAACATAAATATAACACACAAGATTCATGTACTGTATAGCATGGTGAATACTTTCATAAGAATACACGTGTGAAAAAGCACACGATTTAAATGCAAAAATAGAAGATTAACTCAAAATTTTCAAAAATAGACATAATAAAATATTCCAAACATAACTTGGAAAAAATTCTTGTAAAGAACAAAAAATATATATACTATATACAAAATTGCAAGTTTAGTAAAGTATATTTTTGTACAGTTTACTTAGTTTATAAAATAAATAATTTAAAATATTTACGAAACTTGCATCGTTATAAATAGTATACGTAAGGGATACCAGTTTATAACTTTATTAAACTTTAAAAAAATCCATATAAACGGAATTCTGAATTATTTTTCAAGATCGTACATAAAAACAATATTGGACGTAATCTCACTAAGTCGAAAAGGCCTTTTGCAAAATACACTATTCTATGGAAGAATTATCTGCAAAGTTCATTTAAATTCAATGCTGAATTACATTAATTGGTTGCACTTAAAGCGTATACATTACATGTGTTTAGCGATATATCACAAATTGCAGTTATGATCAAGATTCTTATTTTTTAACCCACAAATACTTTTCCTCATAATTTATTTTCCAAATATGAACCCAATAGTCAGTTAATCAGGTGATGACCTATCCGTGAGACCCCAGTCTATAAAAATTAATAACTTTTTCACGATAAAAAAAGAAGAAAGTAATGAGCAATAACCTTTACTGCCCTCAACCGCAAACAACGTCAGCTAAAAAAATTAATTCTCCATATTTTTTTTATAAGAAACCCACATCATTTGCACGATTTCAAAGCTCGGCAGCCACACGTGAGGAATATTCAAAGATTTACATCTGGTTAAGTAAATTAATAACTTGGAAAACAGCAACATGGTTACATAATGTGCAGTTGGATGCCGACCACACACAATGCTAGCAGAGGAAATAAAAAATATAAAAAAAAACTAAACAGCGAAATGTTCACCTTGCAGTTATCTAACCATTGCCATCATTTCACCGTATAATTGAGTATGCGTTTTAATATACCATTACAAGCGATGTAAAAGTTAAAACCACATGCCGTTAAAAACGAATAAATTTTCATCCCTAAGGTGACAACAGGTATTTATCTAAATAAATTGTGATAATGGAGGAGAAAAACTTTTTCAACAGCGTACCTATACATTTGGATCAATAATAAACGTCAACTTCAATGCTATTTGTAAGTAATATTGCAGAGAAAATATATATTTAATACACGTCCTCTGCAATATTAAAACATTTGCATAACGTTCAAGAAATTCTTGATGTGGGGGAACTAACCAATTCTGCACCTAAACTTCCATTACAACGTTTCGCCGTTTTGTGTACAAAATATGAATCAAAATAATGAATTCTGATCCTCGCAGGTGCTACTTGTCCGTCCCACGGTCTAGCAACATATTTTAGGGCTACTGTATTTTCCTGAGCTTTAAGCTGTAACCTAGTTGCATCCTAATGCCCAGTTACATGTACTTCTACCTTGTACATGTACACGTAACTGCCATGTATATCATCGATGATGCCCTGTCAAACAGACAAATGGTGGCCTTTGGCAGGCCCCCCAACTCATCCATCATTCCTTAAATCGTATCACGATGCAGGAAGGTTGAGGTTCGGACCCCAACAACGCAATCAGTAGCTAGTCTTGGAGTACCTTCATTTTACGGCTATTGGAAACTAAACAGGCGAGTTAACTTCAATATTGTTGAATAGCTTGCCATAAACTGGAGCGCCGTTGCCTTATCCAATCGCCCTAGACCATGAATGGACGACCCTCGTGGAATTGTGAAGAAATTGGAATCTAGCAAAAGGTATTTTATTTTACTCTTTATTTCGTCTTTGAATCTTTTGGAAAAATCACATCAAATTGGGCGCCAAATGACGTCATTTTTTCTGGTCAAAACTTACAAGTCATCAGAAAATGACGTCATAATTACGTCATCTGGCCCATTGACATGTGTTACTGAACGTTCACCAAAAAGAATCCGTTTTTCACTATAAATACATTATTTCATTTGTGTTTTGAACTAAATATCGTGCATGGATCATCGTTTTAAAAAAATGCAAAAAAACCATTTGTACAGTTGTGAGAACTAAATTACAGGTTTGAATGACAACTGTTGAAATCAGACGATGAGAAATGATTTCCAAAAGGCTAATGAATGATTGATAAAGAACTAATGTCCTCTAATGACGTTGTTTTGATAGGACACTGATCAGAATAATAATATCCATTGTACAGTCACCTATTCGTTTCAATAATTCATTCATTTGAAGAAAAAAAAAATGTCAAATTTTTTTTTAATGACGTAATAATGTTACTTGAGATAAAACCATTGCAATATGGATCTTGTGTTTTCAATACGTTTCGTATTCTTGACCCGGCAAGGAATTTATTAAACATACGTGCATGGATCATTACATCCGTGCATTTATAGTTATTTCTACATACATACATGTAGTATTGATAAAAATATATCATGATACAGCATACATGTAGTATTAACATACTGTATTTTGCATCAGTTCTTCTTGGAACAAACGCAATTTTGCACCATTCTCCCATTTTCAATTTTTCCACAACTGTCACACGAACAAATTCCCCAATGCACTGACACGAGCAGTTTGCAAACAGATCGAAGTAGAAATCCAGTGTTGCCAACTGAAGTTTTGTTTATGTACAGACAAAACACATTCCATTATTCCATTTTTCAGCATTTAAATTATGTTGTACACCTCGTGTATTTATGCAATTTACATAACAGTAACATAAGGGATTTCATTGCAACAAGGATGCCAAGAATGACATCAAAACAACCCTACACAAGAGTCACAAATCTACATTTACGTATCTGTATACCTTCAGATTATGTTATATTACGTCTGTACACAAGTTAAGGTCAGGATGAAATCTATTCCGGTCATAAGAATATGCACCCCTTAGTGGATCGAGCTAAGGCCAAATTGAAAGTCATTGGTGGACGACCCCCCTTGCCATTTCCCATGGCCCTGGGCTGCCCCATCCTAACATTTTAACCTTAGTTTGTTGCAACGGTAATAAAAACAAAAGGTGGTCAGTCTAGAGGGCGCGCAATTCATTAAGTCGTAGCATATATATTTTTGGGGCCAGCGTTTGCTGCGTCACGGGCGTCAGAGGTTCGTTTTCTAAAATGCCTTTCACGAGTGAGTCTTTACACGCGCATAAGAATTCAATACCCGGGCTAATTAGTCATTTGGGAATCATCGCCAAATATGCGCCATTTTAAGTTGCACCGCACGTCTGTATACCATTCAATGCCCTGCACAAAAAAAGCCACAAACCTGTGGCCAAGCACCCCGGGCCGCGCTTTGCCCCTGCTGGGACATGTTGACAGGTAGTCTGATGCTGGATTGACAACGCAAAAAATAGGAGAACAAACTTCGTTATAATGTGGGCATTTGGTGAAGAAAAACAAAAAAAGGCAAATGGAAGTCTACGAGTTCCTAAGACCGCCATTAGTTTCTGCAGGACTGTTTGCTCGAGTCCGCCATAGTTGAAATTCTAAGTTTAAACATTTACTTCATTGGATTTCCTTTCAAATAAATGACTGCATGCCCTATAATTAACCGAAATCAACATGCAGTACTTGTTTTGCTTATTCTCAACATTGATGATAAAGTGAGATAAAGTAATCCCATGGAAAAACTTCGAAGGATGCGCCTTGTTGTTACCAATAACTGTGTTCGCAAAAATTATTTCCCTAGACCCTAGAGGACAATCATTTCTCCCTTGTATACAGCTGTTGTTTTCAGAAAATTAAATTACCAGTTTAACTTTTGCAATTAGCACACATGTAGAAATAACTGTTTATAAGGGCAACAAATGCATTTTATAACACAAAAATACCTTTCGAAGCTTTGACTACATGTGCAAAAATGTACACTTTGATGCATTGCAAATTTCTTAAACAACAACCAACGCAATTCTTATCCATGCACGTTCTAAAATTTCTAGAAATTTATAAAACAAGTTGTCAAAAAAGAAACACGTGGGTCATCTCGATTAAGAAGCCCAGTTTGTAGAGGTGCCCATAATTAGGGGCAAAAGTAGGCCTAATTTGAACCTATATGAATATTCGGATAAAGTTCACCCGAGGCTGCTGAACTATACACCGGCTGCCCCGGCCACAAAGTCCAACTAATCATTTTATATGGCTGTTCGGCCGCCAGAGAAACGTCGTAAATTCAGTTTTCAGAAATACCTGAATGTCCTTTTTGTCCAGATTTCGCAAGAAGAAAAAAAAAAGAACATCCCCGCATTTTATGCGCCAGAGTTATTCGAAGGTAAAAAAACCGCAAAATGCGGGCATGGGCGCGAAAAAAGCAGGACAAGAAGGGCGTTTCCCTGCAAAATTCGTATATCTGAGCGAGTTTTAGGCCAGTTTTAACAGAATTTACATCAAGAATCAATATTTTGCGAAATGTGAACAGAAATGCAGACCCCATATGGAGTCACTCTTAAAATATACAGTCTGATATTCTGTGTTTATTGAAGGTGTTTAACGCCACACAAGCCCATGCCAATCACCATATGCATGACTGTAAACAGACATAAATCGTTCACAATTTAAATTTGAACTAATGCATACTCTAAACTACATAAAACAGAATAATTTGTTGTAATTGCCTGATAGTAATGAAAGATAAATATTATATAATATATGCATTGTTTACTTTCAAAAATGTAATATTTATATTTTAATTTCATTCTATTCTCTAAAAAACACAATTTGGTATAATTTTGGCTCCCGTGGGAATTTGAAACGCTAGATCCTGGATATAGCTAGACCCTGGAACAATATGTACGTATATGCTACCACAGCAAATAAGCACAGCATCCGTATTTGTATTCTATATGTATAGTGAAAAGAGTCCAGATGAAAAAGTACCTTTAGTGAGAATCTTTAGAGGCCATTCAAAAAGGACGTCCTCTAAATTCCTTCAAAAATTGACCCACACTACTCCCTCATAGACGTCCTTAATTTTTTTGAAAAGTAGGATATCCAGAAAATTTGTTGGAACACACAAAGTCCCATTCAACTACATTTTTCCAGATTTTTCTGATTAATGGAAATTTCCTGACCTAGAAGGGAAATTCCAGCATAAAATTGGTGTTTAACACAATGTTAGGCATAATTCCTGACTTTCCCAAGGTTTTAAAAATTCAAGGAAATTTGGGACTGGGGACACATTTCTTCTGGTGTCTATTTTCCCTTTCACTGGCCTTTAAAATTCAATTAAACCGAAAATCCAAAAATTGAAAAAATTATCATTAGTGGACGTCCATAATGGCTCTCCCTCCTGTCCGCATGGTGTCCACATGCCAGCAGACCCCCCTACCATCCTCTTGAGGACGTCCTTTTTGAATGGCCCCTTAGTGGAACAATGAGTATTTCGTCCACTATTGATAATTCTGATGGTATATGTATATGGAAGTAAATTAAATCGAATGAGTTGTTTGGATTGTTAAATTTGTCGGGAATTTCCATGACAAACATCACAGGTCGTTAGGATACTTCATGGGTGCCCATTTTGGAGTCAAACATGCAATCACAGAATGCCAACCCTCATTGGCGCCACAGTCTTCCTCGTTAAATTTCAGATCAAACCCAAACACATTTAGTGCGAGGTTGTTAAGATCGAACCACCTGTCATCACTGCACATTGCAAATCACGCAATAAGTACAATTGTTTATGTGTGACAACTGGGTATTTATAGTTGTAGAGCGAGAGAGACCTGATCTAATCTGGTTATTTTTAATAACGATTGCATGTAAACTCCATGAGGAAATACTCAACGGTATTACAGAGTTGTTCGTGGACAGAGGGAAGATGTCACCGATGGGCGGAGTCACACAACCTCCTCCTGATGGATAGGTGGGCGTGCGCTCTCATTTCTTGGTAGACAAGTAACAAATCATTCCGTCAATTCAGTTCAATCCCAGCCATGCCAGAAGAGAGGAAAGTCCGGAGGGGGCTAAAAGTGCGTGTAATCCATTTTAAACAAACATGGCCACCAGAACCAAACAAAAAAAAAGTTAATTTAATGCATGCAAAACGGTTTCCATTAACCATCATTATTTAGGCGATCGTTTTTGGCCCTGGGCCACCAACCAGGGTGATGAATGGCACGTTTGAAAGATGGAGTCTCAACAGGACTTGCAGTTTACGAATTGTTCAGACCAGAACTGCTAACCAGAACTTTGGGAATTGGCATGCCAGTATAGATTTCAGGAGAGAAAGGATTTTTTTAAGAATGCAATTGACCAAGGTGCTATATTGTGTACTTGTAGGTATCGGATGAGTCACCTGATGAAAGTCAGCAGCATAAGGTCCATTGTCTGTTAGCAAATGTAGCATGGAGACAATTGCTAATCACTTTTAGAAGGTTCATGCTGGGTTTGTTTCTGACAAAAGTGCACTGTCTGCAGATGGTTTTGCTGACAAAATGGCAAACTTTCTTTTTGGTTACAAGCCGCTTAATGGTAAATGCCCAAACTGATAACATTTCACCCCTTTTGCGATTACATGTATCAGTTGACCAATTACCCTCTAGTTAACCTGTAAATCCCCTTGAATTTATAAAAGGAAAGAGGGTGGATGAGTGATGGAGATTAGTGTAATCCATTTTCATATTGAATTGCTGCATGTACTTATATGCAGTATGTTGGGTTGCAATCTATGTTCCCCTTATTTCAACGGCTTTTGGGATTGTGATGATGGCGTCGTCAGATAAAAGATTGAAAGTAACTCGAGCCTGCACTACCGAAAATTCACCACCTTAATAATTTGATGAATTTGGCAATTTTATTAGACCCCCTACTCTCGTTGCAAGCGTTGACATTTTGTCTATTTTGCACCTCAGCATGCCCCTCTTTTTTTTCTTTTTTTGTTTCCTCTTGGGGCTATTTTTCTGTCTTATTTTTTAAAATAACTTCGTTTCATTGAGATTATAAGTTGAGCCAGACGTTTCAATGTCAAGCAGGTTTAAAGGGTGACAGACTGGAATACAAAGTTGCGTGAGGCAGAGTAACCCCTTGGCGAAATTACTTTCAATTGTTTTTATATTGTGTCATGGCCATCGTTTTGTGTTTTCTTGTTTTAGCTACACAATATCTAAACAAAAATAATAACTTGTAAATACAGCTACTAAGAAAACGGTTGAGTGTGTATTTATACAGCATGTGGTCAAGATGACATGGGTCAATTAACATCTTCAAATAATCACAATTGAACATTTTAATTGCGGAAATAAAATGTAGTCAAATAGTAGCTCGGATAGGGAAGGTTGTTGATGGTTTGATACAAACAATTTCAAGGGCGATGGAGAATGACTATATACAGATAACGGAAAATGCATGCACTGGCCGCTTATTATGACCACATGAGCATGAACCGTATAACATACATAAATAACCCCTTAAGCTTCCTTTAATGGGACCAGTTATCCAATTTTTTTCTCTCGTAAAATGTCCTGGAGAAGAACTAACAAATTTAAACAACTTGCCAGTTTTAATTCTCAGTCAAGTAACATCTATTTTGTTGCAACTTATAAGTTGTTTTATTAAGCAGTTTCTGAGGCAGAAGGCGTGCTACTAAAACTGTATAAGATTTATTTGCAGAATAGAATAGACCCAGTTTAATTTTCAATTATTTCCAAAATAATTAATTTTATATTGAATATATTATATTACGCATTTATAGGTTTAAAAAATAATTAAATTTCCATGCAGACTTAGCATTTTCGAAAACTTTCTTGTCTAAAAATATATACAATTATAACCGCATTTACAACAATTTGGAGAATTTATTTTTTTTTTAAATAATTTTATAAGTATATTACTAATAAACTACATAACTAATAAATGAAATTTAGTTTACAAATATTTGTATTGTTATTATTAACGCCTGATTAACCTTCTCTCCTACTTATAACCAATTATAGAACTCTAGATATTCCCAACCAGGACGGTTAAGAGGGGTTCTAGTACTGTATTTAGTTTTTACAGTGTAACGTGTGTAATGTAACAGCTTTACTTGTTACCCATGAACTTGAAAGCAATAATAAGTTCCCCAGTAGCCTAGCTCTTGTTACCCATAGGCTTGAAAAAACAGGTGAAATCTGCGTTATTGATTGCAGACTGGCTAATCGGCCGAATTTCAAGGATTTCCCCGAGGTGCACACTGGCGCCACGAAGAGCAATATACTGTCCAAAAGGATGAACTGATTAGGCCTCGTCAGCAGTTTTTTTGTGTGTGGGGGGAAGGAAGGAGGGGGTAAACGCGAGGGACCAAACATTCCAAGCGTGCTTGTTGGTGAGCGTCGCCATCTTGTTTTGCTATTAGCTCGGCGATGCAGTGACATTATTCATCATTGGTTCGGCGCCAGACAGTCCAGAAAATCACTGAAACTCGCCTTTTGAGTGACATTTTTGAGCGAGCGGCATTTTTCGGAGATTAGGTTTCCACAACGTTGTTTCAGGGGTTGAAGACGAGAGGGCGCTGCTTAGGATCAGGGAAAATCCACTAATTTCAAGCGAAAAATGGAACTACTGTATATATTGATTATTACAAAAGTATCATTGCCGAATTTACGTACATTTACCGAAATTCTAATACAATATAGTACATAAGAGTAATAGTGGTATCTCGATTATCAGAGTTAATGTGGACCGAGTCTACCTCGAATAAGATGGATTAAGAATCATTTTTACTAATAATTCCATAATTGGTATGGTTATTTCATCAGTTTAAAACTTACAATCTAACATAAAACAAGAAAAATGTACATTTGTGCTTTTTTTGTAGAAAATAATATATACAAGGCCAATAATAATTACAATGTATACATGAAATAAATAGCTCGGATAATATGCACACTTGGATAATTGGGACTCGTCTAAACTGAGTCTAATGTGAGAAATTGTACGTTATTTTCCAATGAAACAAGTTCAATCACATTTTTGCAGATAACATGCAAAAAAAAGGCAAACTTTAGAGGAGGAGTTATGAATTTGGTCAAGCTGTATGCTCAATCTCCCCAATACTTTGATAATCTGCGATTACCATTATACTTCAAGCTTGATGCAAATTGTATAGAATATTCATTTTTAAAGATTTTAAGGAAAGGAAATCGACATGACAACAAATTCTGCACACAAAACTCATTAATTACTGCACTCACTATCTCCATGATTAACAACCGAATTTAAAGAGATCGCTGACCTTTTTTTCTATTACCGAGCGCCTATTAAACTAATTCTAGATCACATTTCACGTTTTGAACCTATGTCAAAAACATTTCATATTGACAGAAATGATTTCGAATTTAATTCATCAATTCATTCGAGAAAGTGTTTTTCTATGCCCGATGACCCATAGGATAAGAAGCTATAGCACATGTTAGAATGACAATTTGTGCTAACAACATTTCAAGTATTATAAATAATGAATACTCAATATACACCAAATTCTATTTTACACGGTTTTTAGATAACATGGTGTTTACAAATTAAACTAGTTTTCCTTATAATGCACAACTTCATTGTAAATAAGTTTGTTTTCATTTCACTGATTCTAAAAAAATAAACTTTTTACAAAAACTAAATTGATGTGTATTATTTTTGATGCTGGTGATTTTAGGAGGGGGAAGTGAAGTGAGGGAGGGATATGTCCACCATTTATCAAAAACAGTTGCCAACATGGGACAGCCTCTTACACGCCTGTAGAACTTTGCAAATACTGTACTACACCATTGTTCTATTCTAATAGCACCTCTCAATCGAATTAGGATAGTCCCTTAATTCATTTATGAGCGCAAAGCAAACATTTACAGTCTGTTTTTGAAGATTTATGGTTTAATTGCAGCTCACATATCACCTGGTAATTTCCCCCACTCACCCCAGGCTTTTCCGAAGGTATAGGGCGATACAAACAAACGATGCCCAAGCTGAGGCCGTTTGCTTTTAATAATTAAATTGCTGATGCTTTACGCTGCCCTTTTGTGTCTCCCAATGGAACAATTAATCCATGACGCTGTCGCTATGGAGATATGAGTCCGATTAAAACTTTATTTAAGCTAGGCTTGTGGTCATACACAGTATAAAGCGAATTAAATATAATAACAATCCCATTGAAGCAAACAAGATTTTATTGATAACAGCAGACCATGATAGCGTTCCAATTTATTTTTTTCAAAATTTTCTGTTCCGTGTTCGTAATATCGTGTTAAAGCTAATAGACAGTTTTCGCATGCCACACGTCTTTATACTTGCCTTAACGTTAGCGTCGGGAAGGAAAGAACCACGCATGCGCACCCATTACGTTGAATTAGTTCATTGACTAGTTCAATGCGTGGCTCCTCCCTTCTCGCCATAACGTTAAGGTAAGTATAAATACGTGTGGCATGCGAAAACTGTCTAATGTGTCTAATGGAACCTGAATATGGAATAATGTAATTAGAACACACCGTGCATTTTTGAACACGTACTTTATGTTTCAGGAGAAATTGTGTACTAAAGCATCAGTGTTTTAAAGTGACTTATAGTGGTGTCATTTATACTAAAAGTTTGTATTTCTTTGGCAGTATTGCGCATAAGTACAGTTTATACAACCATGGCAACAGGTATGCATAATGCGTCATAGATGACGTTGTATTTTGTTTATTCTATCCAAAAAACAACAACCAAAGTTTTAAGCCCTAAATGATAGATTTGGCGAGTTATCTTAACTATTTTGGCATAAACTATCCAAAAACTAAAACTTTTCCCTAAAAATTAAAAAAACAAAAAAACAAAACGTGCACATAATAAGCTTTAACTTGCTTTCAAGTTATTTGTAGATTTCTTTTCAATACCGTGTGGGTACGGATTAATTTTTAAATCAAATTTTCTGTATTCCCGAATTCGTTCATCAGCAACCCGTAAATATTTTTTTGGTTAAGAGAGAAAAGCAAAAAAAAATGCACGGCGACGATGGCGTGCAAAACGAAATAGGTGGCGTGAGTTCAATCGCACGCGATGACGGGAATGGCACGTGCGTGCGGCACTTGTGACGTCATCGGAGGCTGACTGGGAAGTGTTAATTAGGAGGTCCTTTGTGCGGCTTCCCCGCTTGTCAGCGAGCTATTCAGCAGCGCTGACCCCGAAATGTAAGGGGAGATGACGTCCCGCTGCGACGCACGCAAAACCAACATTAACCCGAGTCGAGAGCAACGGCGCCCTCCACTGGTGGAAAGGCGAAACACCGCGTGCACATCAGTGCCTCGCGACATGTATGTACACACAGCAAGAGAAGAGAAAGGTCCTTTAACATGTTTGTCAAAGTTTCGACAAACATCATGCGACCTTAGTGTGAATGGGCTGGAAGATGAGACACGTGTTGAGTGTATTGTCTGAGAGACCATACAAGCAATTGTGAAACCTTAAGAAAAGCATGATCCAACCTGGCGAGGTCAACATGTAATAAAAAGTAGTAGTATACTATTAGGGCATAGTAGTTGCATAGCAATATAATGTCGTAGTAACAGTACCATGGTGTCCAGTAGCCTTGGCAAGAGGGAAAATGTCTTGGAATTTTTAACACCTCGGAAAAGTTGGTAATCATGACTGAAACTTTGGTTGAGACACCTGTATGTACATATATCCCGGGATTTCCTCTAGAGGTCTGGAAATTTCAGTTAATTGGAAACAACTGATATAAAAACAAAACACTTTTTTTAAGCTGTCTAGAAAACTTCGAGCTCTTTGGAAAAAAATATTGTGGATATTAGTCATGAACACCATGAGTACGTATTAGTGGAGTAATCTAATTTGTAGAATAGTCCAAAACTGATCACTAAATAATCTAAACCAAATTTTGCAGCGTTCCATTATGAGTGCTTAAGATATCGATTATTTGTTTTTAAAAACCTGAATACCTGTAATTGCAAAGTTGTTCACACGTAGCTTTTCGTAACATATGGTTTATTCAACTGTTTATGTCGTAGGAAATATGGATATACTAGGACAAAGCAGGTTAGGCGATGGAGTAATAAGTATGTTGTAATTGTCCTAGTCACCATAGTGCCTCCTATTGGATAATCCAATTCAAAAGATAACTAGTATATAGTTACAGTATATATTTAAGACGTTTTGTGAAATCTGCTGACCTATAAAGCTACCACCATCCCATACGTTTTCCCAAATTTGTAAGTCTTGATTTTCTGTACATGTATAAAGTGAAAATCTGTTTTTGGTATACAAATTCATACAAGGTGGTCTTAAAATCAATACCACCTAACCAACCAAGGTGTATAATAAGTCAGTTGAACCATGTTTCGCATTTGAATATTACAAACATGAAATCATAGCGTTACAAAAGAAAAAAAAACAAAAAAACTGACTGAAACTTGTTTCTCATGTTTAAAATATGTTGACGTTTGGAATGTCCAACACATTACTCAATTTTTCGTAGGCCATACACATTGTTGTCGGCCATCAAAATAAAATATCTGACCACAAATATGCATGCCGCCGGACTATTTTACGACAAGCCTAAATCCCTTGTTTATTTGTAAGTACCACCGGGCAGCTGTTTGTGTACGAAAACAGTTGGAAATTTTAAGTTAAAAATAGCGAAAATACCAGACAAAACAAAATAACAAAATCATGCCTGGACAACTTGAACACTGACTAGGGGTTTTCAGAAACATTGTTCCATTAACTAATTTGTACAATTTTAGTACTAGTGTAGGCTGGACATTTAACTTGTCAATAATTACAACAAATAACCGTAGTAAATACATTTGCTTTATCAAATTTAAATTTCTTCAAAGATGCACCGTGTCAAATACTTTATACTATAATTACATTATTGGGATCTAGTTTTATAATGAAATTCCCTAAAACATTGTATATAGATCAGTGCCGTCGATGGTTCAATCCTTAATATTGCAGACGATCCCAGGCTGGGATAAAGAAAAAAAAAATGAATACCTCGCTTTTAATAAATTAGATTTTTTGCCAAATTTCTTGGAATGTTTACATCGTTTTTCCAGCTAACCCACCTACAAATGAAATGTTGCTGCCAAATTCATAGGGGGCGCATGGAGTTGAGACTGACACAAAACCCACATAACCGCAGCATGATGTCCGGCATAAATTAGTAGTAGTAGGAGGAAAGACAGCCAAGTCAGCCATGCAGGGTCCAATAGTCCAAATAACGGAGAGACAGTTCGAGACTTAAAGACTGAACGGCCGTCCACTCGGAGCCAAAATAATTGGTGTGGCAATAACACGCTAACGCAAAACAGACAAACGGATTTTTCCCGAAACTATTTCCGATGATGTTTGAAATAGAACAGAACAGAAAGTAGGGAACTGTACAGTGAAGATATCTACATGACACTGCCAGCAATCTCAAGCATTACAAGTCAGCAAATAGTACTTTATAAATGAAAATATCTTAATCATTCGTTGGGAGTACAAATTATAGTCAGTGTCACTCTGCATGTTTACAGAAACATGGCAACGTTTTATCTGCGACGGAGTGAGACATACCACCATTCTACACTTCTGTCAGAAATTCACAACATCCACAATCTCATGGTAGGAACGGAACATATTATATCCTGATGTCACTGAAGTTTTGAAATGGGCATTTCATTGTAAAAATAATCAATGGGACATTTGAACATGGTACAAACGCACCATAGATGGCGCTAGCGTTTTGCAATCTCTACAGTACAAAGTCTAAGATGTTGCCATTAATTAAGCGTCAAATTTTCGAGAACAACGTGGCGATGGGAACTCTGAGAATCCTAGTGAGTTTTTCGATGAAAAATAGGCAAATTATCGACAAATTTATCGTTCCAAATCTCGCCATGCGTGCGGAGTGGCTACATTTTGGGGGGAAATTACATCGTTGGATAATTACGAGCATTACAGCGCACGTAAACAATTTGCCCGCTATAAAATCCACAATCATAAATCAATTATTTACAAATCGTGACTGCAATTATTAATAACTAATTCTGACGTGAGGTTTTATATACGACACCCTCCCTCCTCTCCATAGCATGGCAGCCAAGATAAAAAATAAAATAAAAACAAGAACCCACTCCTATTTCTTTAAAGATGGCCGCCAGAGGGGGTTTTCACTCATCCTCGCGACTCGTCCGCATACGTTTAATATTGTTAAATTGTGTGTGTATGACGTGATCAGTGAAATTTCGAGGTTAATTACAAGGTGGACGCCACAGTGCAAACTTGTATTACTGCCCATCAGATTACGAACCAACACATCATTAAAGCATAATATAGTATTTCAAATTACAGCCTTTCTCGCAGGAGGTTGGCGTACCCATCTCAACCCCATCGTTTAAAACAACGGCAGTCCCTTGGACAACCCACCAGGGGGCACTCCTCGATAAACCATCGTGAGCCAAGGGACGCTCGTGAGGGGAGGGGGGGGGGGGGGGCAGGGGTGGAGTGAGGTATGCACGCTTCAGCCGACATGGCTTTCGTGCAGCACCCAAAATGACCAGGAATGTTTATGTGAATTGAAGTGGTCATTGCCCAAGTTCTTAAACACACATTCTCAGAGGAGCTGAAATGAGCGATTAGCCGGTTGGCAGTGAAATCTGCTCGTCCAAAACGATGTTCCAATGTTTTTGATGACCTAGGCGTGTTCAAGGCACTTTTTTTAAAAACGAATTGTCAACGACGGCCATCTTGATACTCATTAAAGATGGCCGTCATGCAGATCAACGCGGCTTCACTTTTTCATCACAAGAATGCAATACAAGTCAGCGAGATTTTCAAGCGATGATTAGCACCAGATTTCAGTTGATCGAAATGTGTTCAATATGTTGAAAATCCCTTTAATTTGTTAATTGGTTCCGTTGCGAGATTGTTTCAGCGTTTATTAATCTATTGAAAGGTTGAAAAGTATGCAGCATTATGATAGTTGCCACCATTAGGCTTCAGAGTACTTGAGAAATTTGGGCAATGAAAAAGGATAAAAATAACTCGGAAATATACTGTATACGACAAAAGCATCAATTTGATACTTTTTTTAGGAAAATAACACAAAACTGCAGTTTCCATAGTTGACCTGGTTTAGCCGAACTAAAGTGCTTGTTACGTCAATAGGGGACCCTGTTAATAAGTAGCAGGAATGCACATTACGTGTACACCATATTTACGACAGTTGTTTTCAAAATTTGAACATTGCAAGTTTAGATTTTATGGCTGCCATTAGGCTGTCTGTGAACGTGATAGTAACATGGCGAAGGATGCGCACGTCTCGAAATTCTGTGAAAATCGTCTACCTTCCTCATAGTTTCAAAGCATTGAAGGAATTCCTGAAGCTAGTACCAAACCGAGATCGGAATAAAAAGTACAACGAAAACCGAGGCCAAAAACACGGACCTAATTAGGTATGCAAAGAGCGTGTTTTTTTGTTTTTATGGGCGACGAATTTCGCCGTTTGTTGCAAGAAATCACGGATCATAATTCAGTCTAACCTAGCAATGCCTCCCAAAGAATAAATAAAAAAGTTGGTGTGGATTCAGCCAAAAATGTTTGGGAGGAGAAGAAAAAAAAAAAGATGGCGTTCGTTTTTTTAACGCCTTCGACGGCTCCATTTAGATAATAAACAATGGACTCAGGGGGTCGTTTTTACTACGAGTTGTCAGTGCGGCCATAACACTTGTTAGAACGGCGTTTACACTGGCATGGAATTACGGCGATACGTTCATATTTTCGCCAAAAAAAAGATGGCTCGGCCCACCCATGCATTTCGGGCGTAAATCACTGCTCCCAGGTGGGCCAATGTAATCAGAGTTGGTCATTACTTAAAACCGGGTTTAAATCATAACGCGCCAAATGTTATAAGTTCGGATTGCGAACATTTTTACGGAGCTCGTGGGGGACATCGTATGTCAAAGCCTTCATATTCTGTTCTTACCAATTATCACCTGGCTGGTGCACTAAATAACCCTCGATAACATGACATCTTTGATTTTCAAAGTCTGAAGAGAAAGATGGATGAACAACAAACATTCCAATATTTGAAATTGACGCACGAGCGATTCATAATGAAATATTTTGTTGACTATATATGACACGGCCGCAAATGTTGCCAACGTAGGACTACAGTTTTATTGAAGTATAAGCCGTTACCACGCCGTGTAAAACGGTTTACAGCCGTTAGCCGTTACACTTCCGTTTCACCGCCGCGGCTGAACTTTCACCCTAATATCGAAAACAAAGACATAGTCCTGATATGTATGTATATATAGGACGAACAAGGACGTAGCATTTCTGTTAGCCATGATTGCTACGTCCTTGTTGGTCCTTGCTCATATACAATTTAGAAAGATAAAACTTGGATCTTAATTATATATAACATAAACCTTATAAGTTTTACCATGTACTATTATTAAAGCTGTGTATTAACACTTTATGCTGCTTTAAATTTTTCATTTCCCCCCAGTTATACGTTTCATATGAAATAATTTTGATAGCACCAAGTTAGAAACACTTGTTTACTCCTAAAATGTAAATATGGCGTCAAGCTTTCCAGAAATTCTTAGTCCACATTGTCTAATCTATAAATATATCTGGATCTTCCCAAACATCTCCGTTAAATTCCCATTGAATAATTAAATTATATAGCAAAACTTGTAATGACACTGTCTACGCAAGTTGCAACATTCCCTGCTTGTAAAATCTGTGATTATAATAAAACTGTCATTAATCAGCTCCTTATATACATTGTTAGATATTAAACCCGATTTTAATTACAGTTTACATTCTCTGCGAAAGGATAAGTAAAAATGACTGTCATGACTAAAGCCATAATTAGCAACAAACTATATAACATTAAACAGGACGGTGGTGTTCGGCCACCCTGCCCCCTGGTGGCCATGCGCCTCTAATTAAGCTTATAGACTGCCAATAGGCATCACCAATGAGCCATTAAGTGCTCTGTGGGCCACTTCATCTGGGTTGAAAAAACAAACAATGGATCAGAGAGCATTTGAAGTCCAATAAATCCTTGGCTAGGGCGAAGCAATTTTCCCCACTAGGGGTCACTCGCCTCCCAAAAAGTGCTTTTTCCCGGCCGGCCTTAATAATTAACTGGCCCCCATTCGTTATAATTTGGGCGCCCAAACTGTTCTACCTACAGCACGCTTCTCGGACCCCTTCAGCCAGAGGGCAGCAACGTCAAATAAATCAATAATGCAAAACGGTGCCACGATATATTGCGGGCCAACAGCCATTAACGAAAAAAAGGAGAAAAAACAACTAAACAGTCAAGTATTTTTTATAAAAATATCGACACTTTTGACCAAAAATTAGTTTTAGTCTGCTATAGAGCAATGGTGTATAACAGTTATGAAGATAACACATTATTGGAACACATTACAGGACACATTGCAGGAATTGGTGATGGAATATTTAAATCCATTAACAATTTAAGTTATAACAAACTTGTATTTCCAGACAACATTTTGTCATGTTGTTTCAAACATAGCAATGTCTTCTAAATGCTCGATTCAAAGTTTATAAATTCTAGTGAATTCGAACAGATTTCATTGTCTTTTTGATGAAATCCATCATGCCAAATTAGCTATTGTTAGCTAGCAGAAGGAGACACAGAAATGGCCAAATATATATAGTATTTCTTAGGTGATTTGGAGCAAATTCAAAATCATCACATACAGTTGAATATTTTTGTATAAAGAAATGCACGAAAGAACAAAACTTAATGAAGTTCTCGAGGTTTTTCCACACCGTCACGTAGGAAGTTTAACAGTTTTTGACGACTGAAATTGTATAGGAACACCATGACATTCCAACCACCAACATGAGCTTAACGGATAGGGAACCTTTCCCATTGCAGACACAATGTAGTCCGAACGTGTAACACAACAAAATTAAACTTAAAATGTGGTGGAAAAATGTCTGCAAATATAGCCAATTATTGAAACAAAGCTTCCAGAAAAGCATCCCTGCTCTCAGGAAACTTATCACAGGGACTAACATAGTTGTTAACATCAAATGTCTATTATTCCAAACTTTTTCACTGAATGAAAACCCAGTCAACGCGTCCATCCTTCCAGACTCACCATTCATTACGATCAACGACAACCTATCCGATTTGGCGGCTACCCCTCCCCGTCCTACCTAACTACGGGTTCGGAACCCTCAATTTATATAATGGTGATGTTAAGCGAGAGCACGTGGGGGCACCTGGACAGGCCATCATCAGCTGTCCACGCAATAATACAAAACCGTGGCCAAGAAAAGCCCGCGAAGCCTCTGGTCTCCTATTCAGGCCGAGAGGATCCCAACCCGTGCGGGGTTGCCATCACCCGAGCCAAGCAGGTAGGTGGTGCCCAGAGCCCATAAAGATCTCCAGTCGAACCACGAGTTGAACGTTCTGACAGATATTAGGCATTAGGACGTAGCCCACCTGCTGCACCTCTTATTCTGTTGGTTCAACGTTGCAAACTGATCCCGGGGGCGATCCGGATCAACCCTTCAGAATTCGCGAGGGGATTTCGTCTGGGTGGCCCAGGCAGCGCTCGTGGCTTCCACATTCAGCACTGTTTGTTTTTCTTGCCCTGACCCCTGCCTCCATCAACCATCCGGCAGCCCGGGGTCAAACTATAGCAGGGAATGGCTAAAACACCACACACAAAAAAAAAGAAACCATCAACCAGCAGAGCAATTATCGCCCCCTGTGGGAATCCCGCCGCACTGAGGCCCCTCAACAGTCCAGACCTCTGTCGATAAGCATTACACCAGCGCCGTTGGGGGACCGGTGACGTAACGTGACCACAGGCCATTTTCGCCAGTCCGAATTCATTAGGATTATTACTGCGCCATCTCGTATTTGAGAAGTGAAACATTTAGGGAATGTTTACTTGTATGGCTCAAACTATGTCCACATATCTCACCAGAAGGTCCACTGTGGAAAGGTGATAGCGTGAGAAGTCTCATTAAAGGTGTAGGACAGAGTAATTGGATCCTGTTAGGGCCCAAACAAAATATTGTAGTGGGCTGGGGTCTGGGGTAAATTGTCCACTAATAAGTACTTGGTCCAGCTCTAGATATATGGTCTTCTTTCTCGACAGCCCAATCATTGGCTTTGTTTGACGAGCTAGAATCAGATTTAGTATATCTGGAGAGAAGGAGGATCTTGAGGATGGAATCAATCTAAGCTACTCGTAAAAACGCAATTTTTCTAAGATAAAAACGCAATTTTTTTGCATTAAAAGTGCAATTTTTCTGTTTTAGAAATGCAATTTCTATTTCATCTGAGTCAATTCTCAGTTCTGCGTAATACTGGTGATCCTAAATATATGGATAAAATAGTCCACCACAAGATTCTGGACGTTGGCTGGCTCAAGCCCTTGTGTATACTCAATACAATTTTTACAAATTGTCTCCCAACCACACTCTTCTTGTCTAAAGTGCCACTTGTGAAATGGGTTTACCAGCGTCATTTTTAAACTAATCGCCTGCTTACGAAAAACTTTTCCAGAGATGCAAGGCCGGTGTAAATACTACCAACTGCCAGTATAAGTTATAACACAAAAGCATTAAATTAAAGCACGATTTGCACACGAGCTAAGCTTATCGATTTAATGAGACAGACATTCCCAATGCCATATCACGTATGCAGTGCCCCTTAAAACGATAAAACAGCTTACTGTTAATGGTGAGAAAGTCTGGTCACTAGTTTAAAAGTGTCCTGCCCTGGCCAGTGTATGCCACGCAACAGTTAATTGGCCATGATGAGGTGCAAGAGGACGGCAACAAGTTCTTCCCAAAACCCATAAAGATCCATTAGCAGCAGAAATCTTCACTTGATGAGTTTTCATCTTAACTCGGTTAGACTCGTGCAAATCACCAGCCCCATGACTTAAATGAAAAACGGTTCACTATCCTGCACTTGGCGTGAAGTGCCTTTGAGTCTTCAGCATCAACGAATACCTTCACTAACGAAAGCACACTGACTAAATCATGCGAATTTTCCGTTCTAGATTAACAAAATTAAGTGTAATCATGCATGGGAATATTTCTGGAATGTGTCCTTCATGACTACTTAATAATTAATGAGTATACAGAAATTTTAATATTAAGATGACATCACTGCCACGACCACGTGAACAACCTTGAAGGTTCATTTACACACGCCAGTTCCCTCGGTGAAGAGAAATATCGTTTCCTTCTCCGCTAATTGTCCGGCGCATTACCGTTCGTTATTTCATCGGTCTTGACACTGAACGGAGACGAGACGGTCACTTAACGGATGTGTGTAAATAGACCTTGTGTGTGAGGTGGCCGTTTTGACATTTCATGAGGAGGATCATGAATCCCTCGCTAATTTGTTTTTTGGTGATGGACACACTGGATATCATTTTTCGACGTCCAAAATTGCTAATTTGGCCATGTCACAATTCATTACAGAGTACGATAACCAGTTGGCAAAATACACATTAACCATTGAGATTAAAGTGGATTCACAAATTTGCATATTATAACATATTTATAATATGCTCATCTACAAAACAATCCCAAAATTCTGCAAGTCTACAAACACCTCATAAACCTATTTTTATGAATATTAGTAGGGTTTTTGTTTATAAAATAAAAGTAAACTAAGCCAAGGGTTGGCAGTTTCCTGTAGGTCCTTAAAATACCAGTCTTACTAGGTCGTGATTGACAGACTAAACAAGAGCTGCTCAGCAACAATTATCACAACAACAACAAACTAAACCTAAAAGATCCTTCGAAAATAAGGAAGGATCAAATATTATTTAATAAAACCACCAATTAAATTAAGTGGACATTGGTCCGACAAATTGTTCCACGACAGCGAGATTGTGATTCAAGAGCATGCTTACTAAATTCTTATGCACAATTTAAAACCTAAATAATATGATAACTCTAGCTAGGCAATGTTAGCATAAAATGAAATAAATGAAATGGGTTCCTACCGTCTGCTCGACCTTCTGGTATTCCGGATCGTCCTCGTCCACCTCAAAATACAGCTCAGAAGAGGTGATTGACATGATGCCAGGTGTTACGATGCCAGGTGCAATTAGTCTGCATTTGGTGCTGAGGTTGATAGGACCTAGCAGCAGATCGGGCAAGTAAGAATATTTAGAAAATGGTTCGATATAGTGAATAAGCACGTATCTGTCTTGTCTACCTGAATTTAAGAGATACTTACTTGCAAACTCGGTTTCCAAGTCCTTGTCTTCGAGTTGAGCAAGTTCACTATCTTCGAGAAAATCGCTGGAGGACATCTGCTGTTGCTGCTGCTGCTTGCGAGTGGCCGCTAGGTGAGCATGGAAAGCAGCCCTTGCTTGCATGATAGCGTCCTCGGGAGCACCTAAGAAAAAAAAATTGGATTCATGTTAAAACACGAGTCAAGAAGAAACGATTCTAAATTTCAAATTAATAAATTAGTTTCAAAAACTTATAAGTGATTCTATGCAAAAGACTATGATTTTACCATGTTCAATAGCAGCTTTAAGTGTAGCTTCTGGATGAGAAGAACCCAACGGGTTTCGCACCAGTCGCTTTCGCCTTCTGGCATCGTCCTCCCAGGCATCCAGCTTCCAAAATTCACCAGGTCTAAAATGAAATAAAAATGGGAAAAGCAAATTTGAGGTTAGCAATCAATACTCCCTGCATTACAAGATATACATACAAACGTGGAGTATTAACAAATTTTAGTGACTTACTGCTGCCTAATCTGGGATCCATCAGATCCTCTCCCGCCCCAAGCACCATGTTTGTTGTTCAGAATATTGGTGACTTTCTCATTAATGCGGCAGGCTATGACGTGATCTCGCCTGCGGGCTGCCGTGATCAAGTGGTCGCACATCTTTTCCTCATCTTTTCGCTCGAGCAACGTTTGGGCACACATTGACTATAATCAAGCAGGCAAAATCAGTTAATATTTAATTAAGAAAGTTATTAATATCAGCTACAAGAAAAACTTACTTCAAATTCTGCGTGTTTTAGCACATCGTCTGCCCGCATCCGATTCAGGATGAACTCTGCCTCGTTGGCCACCCTAACGATGTGATCTTTCATTGCGTGTGAAAGTAACCTTAAAAAAAACGAAAACTTGTGTTATATTTGAAATCCATAAGTTATAACCAAACTCATTCTGCTGGATTATATAATGCAGTTTGGAAGAGATTAATGATCCTTAAATTGTAATATATAGGCTGCTTACCTTCCTTCATTGATAAGCTCAATAAAAGCCAAGCCGGCATGTTTCTGGAGTGAGTTCTGCCATTCCTGGGAACACAGCAGCATAACTACTTCTACAACAGATGTGCTGTTTTTAAACGTTGAAAGCCCTGTTTTGAAAAGAAAGCAAGTGTCACTTAACATTCGGGCCCAATAGTAAAAAACATTGCCAACAGAAATCGGCTAAACATGAAAGCTGTTGAAATATAAGGTGTTCATGAACGTACCTTTTCCATCCATCAAAAGATCTTGCCCATGAGAGCCGATCAAAGTTCTCGACAAGAATGGCGCAAAATCTACCATGATTTCTTGCAAAAGAGGGCACACGGTGCCTAAGGCAGTTTCTAGCTTTTGCGTGAGGCTAGCTTCCCGAGAAGGGGTTGGTAATGGCAAAGGAGCGTTTCCATCTCCAAAAGGCTTTATGTTTAGATCTTCGGGCCTAGCTTTGTGAAGATCCTCAGAGGAAGGATGACTGGATGGAATAGCAGGTTGCACAGCAGTGGTGTGACTCAGGACTGAGATCTCCGCCTTGGGTTTCTCACCGCGATCGTCCACAATGGCGCTACTGGTAGAGCTATTGGCAACGCTCGAGGAAGAAGCATCCAAGTCGATGGAGCTGTTCAAGCTCGTTGTTGAAATTATGCCGATGTTCCCGATGTCACCGTTTTCAATGCTATCTGCCGCTTGGAGGGATGGCGTCAGTTCTTGCACTATTTTCCCTGAAGAACCTCCGCTTTTATCTCCCGAGCCGCCGGGATCAGGTGTAATGCTAGTACTGCCATTGATGGATGATGACAACCCATTTGTAAGCTGCATGTCAACAGTAGCACCACCCGCCTGTAAATCTTCAACATTCTCAATAATGGCAGTTGTTGTTGTTGTCACCGTTGATGATGGTATGGAATCATAACTTGCATTTGGTGATTTTTTTACCACTGATACAGTCTTTTTATTCTAAAAAAAATAACAGGGCAATCAATAGAAATACTCTTTTATAATAAATCCTGTTACTAGTCTAAATTTCAATTAATTTAGATGTGATTCTTTCTAATAAATCCAAAACAAACACTGAAATACGAAATGTATTTAAAAGCTTAGCGACTACCGTAAAAATCAAGAAGTTTTTAATAAAATGATGAAAAGCAAATTTGGCCAAACTTATGATCCACAGATTTTACACAAACTTATGATCTACAGATTCTACACAAACATCGGAAATACTAAGATTTTCACTCACAGAGGTTTGCTCCACAATAACGCTTGGATCCCTGTCTTCCAAAATGATCACTTCATATTCACCCTCTTCGTTTTTATCATCAACTTCTGCTGTTCCAGCATCAGAGTTGAAATTTGATGGTGCTAGAAAAGTTAAATCATTTCGTTTAAGGAAATATGCAATTAAAGGAAACGATTAAAACAGCATAACAAAGACAAACGTATAAATTATATATCACATCAATTAAGTTAGAGAGCAATAGAGTAAGATTTAAAAATGGTTGAGGGTGATGAGTTACGGAAAAAACGCTATCAAAAAAGCCTCAAAACTGCATATAATCCCATGAAACAAATGTAGGCAAGAAAATGGAATATAACAGCAGCATATGTCCAATTTAACTGGATGTCATGCAGAAAAAAAATAAACAGCCAATTAATAAAAGTAATATTTAAATGGAAAGGTGGTATTAAAGCATGCCACAAGCATTAATACTGTCTTCCGACCATGGAAATCATGTGCATCCAATAAAATTGACACAAAATTTCACTGAAAAACATTCTTTAAGCAGAATGCTTATTTAATAATGAACTTTCAATTTTGAAATAAACTTCTAATTTAATTATAGATTATGTTAAAATGCTCACCAAAATATATTTGTTTAACTTTAAATAAGGAATCCCATTAAAAATCAGAAATGGTTAAACAACTGTTTTTTGCGTGCTATTTGTAGAATATTAACTGCAGCTTTAAATACAGATTTATGCTTTCTGTTTTTGAAGTACTTTTATTTCAAATGCAAGAATGCATTTGTAGCATTTATCCGAGCATTCAGAAATACAAAATGTCGAATAAATCATGCGTAAACTGATCGGAAGACATAATGCATCTAACAAAGAAAAAAGTCCATGCGTTGTGGCAAGGGGATTGGGAGGCCCCAATTACCTGGGGAAGGTAGAAGGGTGGAGTTGAGATTGGGTGGTGGGTGCTGTTGCTTAAGCTCCTTACTGGATTCTCCCCTGGGTGAAGAAGGAAGGGGGGCGTTTGGAGGAGTCATGTGAGGGCTGGGATGTGATAGTCGAGGAATGAAGGGCGAATGCGAGGAACATGGACCGCGGTTTGTAACGCAAACTGGATAACGCGGGGGTAGATAACGAGAATAGAAACCAGATGCAAATTTTGGATAAACGGGATAATTGCTGGGATCGGTCGGGCAGGGCGGCGGTGGGCAAGAATGCGCGTGGTTCTGCGACATACAGTAGTCTGCTCTGCCAGACTGGCTGAATGAAGACCAGGTTGGGGCAAAGGCGTTTGGTGGGATTTTAGCAAATCCGTTGGCGCTGTGGCGGGCCCTCCGAGTGCTCGATTCGCCCTCTACGAGCATTCGGTTATCCCGACTGCAGCTGTGACACACCCGGCACTTGTGGTACCGACACAAATGGTGGTGGTAGCAGAACTGGTGAAAGTGGTAGGGTCGGACCCGTTTCCCACGCCCAAAAAAGGCCAACTGGAAAGGTCGGAGTGGGGTTCTACCTGCAGGATGTTCAGGAGCATCACGTGAGGTGGGAGAATTGATGAGACGGCGGGGGCCAGGGCTGGAAGGGCCAGGACGGGTATGGGTGGGACTATTGCCAAAGGGCGGTGGTTCCAGAATGTCGCGGTATTTCGACACCATCAACACTGAGATGAAGTACACGATGGCCAATGAAAGAAACTGGGCTTGCTTTGTCTCCTCCTGAAACGAGCATTGACAAAATTACAATGACTTAAACAATCAGTGGCCAATCTGAACTAAAATTTATTTAATATGAATCTTAATCAAAATACTCCAAAAGCCCAAATTCTAAGAATGTGGCTGTTAATTTAGAAGAAGATAAAACATAAATGTAGAATTTTTTTAGTGCTTACCACATCTCTGTAGACAACAGCACGCAACCTATTTATGTCCATGTCTTGCAAGAGCTTCTCAGGATCTCGGATAGGATTATTCTGTCCACCGAGTTTCTCGACAATGTTCTGCGAAGACATACAGAATCACAAATAAACCCTTACGTGATATACAGAAACTTTAAAGCAAAATAATAGTTATGTATTTACTTTTGGTGAGGGTTGCACGCCCCCTATGAGGGCCTGCAGAGGAGTTGCCTTGCAGCTTCCGTCATGATCTTCCATACAGTTAGCCGATGAACCATTTATACCGTCAAGCCGTTGGCATTCCCGGCACTCCAGACAATTGCGCACAGCACAGGTACAAACTGCAATGATAAGAAACGTACCTTGCTAAATTTAACTGCATACCATTAAGTATACCTTTGACAGCCTTTTAAATAGCTGAAGGATGGTCTCACCTAGCCTGAGGCACTGCCGTAAAATCCCTCCGGTAGACATATTTTTCTCGGCTTCCAACTCACCAAAATTCAGCGAACTCGCAAACACCAGAACATCTGTCATGTTTACCAGTCGCTGCAAAAATGCAACTGCTGTCTCGATGGTCATGCCTTGAGTTGGCTCTATGACGTCCAACTCGTTCTAAATTAAATTCAACATAATAAACATATTAAAATCTGTATTCAAGTTTTCTTTAAATGAAAACAGAAAGCAAGCGTAATCTTACGTTGGGGGAAGTTGCTGATGCTAACAAAGGTAGCAGACCTCCGCAAGCAATTATCAAATTATCTGCCAACTGTGAAATTAGATGCACGGTGTTGATCACGAAAACTGCATTCTCGCTACTGTTTACAAAGTCGATTACGGTCTTGGTGCTATGACTGCAATAATCACCATCACATAAAGATCGTATTTCATTTTAAAAGCAAAATTAAATATATTTCGAATTTCAAGTTTTTAGGTCAAAGGTATTTCCTTGCCTTCTCCAAACTTGAACATCCGTTTCTAGGGAAAACAGTAGATCAGAAAGCAGCCGCTGGTGAATGGTTGACCAGCGAAATTCTGGGATGCGAAACGGAGGCCTTGGAGGACCCGTATTAAACATGTGGCGACTTCCTGAAATCCCAACAAATAATATTTGGAACGTTAATCAGAAAATAAGGCCTCCATTAATAATTATAAGCCTAAAATTCAATTTCTCTTTGATTAATATTGGATTTTGGTAATTAACGTTAGTAAAGGTTCTTAAAAAAATATTGTTTTTAACTAAACATGAATTTAGGACTCACCAGAAGTATTAGATGACCGTGAAGAATGACCTTGCTGCCATGCACGATCAGATTTTGTCAGGGCGGTGGTTGACAAACTTTTCTTTGTAATATGGCTTGGGTGAGGACGAGGTATAGGGATACTGTTGTCGTCATTGCCTTTCGGCACTGCTGTATCTTTTTTTTCTGCAGATTTCTCAAGATTTAGAGTAGTTTGCATTGCGGCAGAAACCAGGGGATCCGACTCTGTGACTAAAGGGGATTCTGGACCATCCAGCGTCGAATTCAATGGAATGTCCTCAAATGACGAGACTGGAAATTGCTCTGTTAAACATTCTTTGAGAGGTGTGCACTCACTGAATTCTACCTCATCCACTTTTTTAATATTCTCTGTATCAAAACTCGATGCTGGCAACGAATTATGCACTTCAGGTAGCTCATCACTCTTTATTTCCACATGGTCATCGTCTGATTCGTTCGTCAACTGGACTGTTGCATCCTGTAGCTCTGCAGAAGCTGGCATAACAGGTTGATTATCTGCTGGCACATCAGCCAATATATTTTCTTGCATATCTTTCGACAATGGTAACTCTGTCTCCGGGCTAGAATCGGAGCTACTCTTGCTCTCTTGCGTGTCTGAAGTGTCGGTTTTCGTCTCACTCGAGCTCTTCTCCTCAGCACTTTCAGTCTCTGCATCCTCTTCTCCCATTCGCTGGGAGGTCATTTCTGGCTTACCATTTTCCCCCATTTCTTCGATGTCCTTGATGTGGTCAAGTTCAGGGCTTTGGGGTTCGGTGAAACCCGAATCAGCGGCATGGGGTGAGTTCGAGCTGCTATCGTCCTGATGCTCTGAAACACTAGGTTCTTCGATTAACATGTGATCACCACCGTTAATCACATCAGTGGAGGTTAAGTCAATTGGTGACTCATTCTTCTCGTTTTCGGACCTGTCAATGTCCTTAGCACTTTTTAGTATGTCTTCCGTATTTGGCACCACACTTTCAGCCTCATTTTCAATGACAGACCCTGGCTCGATAGATGTCGAAGCATTTGAATAGTTTTCCCGAAATCCTTCTTCTGTCGCGCTATTACTTTCGGAATGAACGTCATCACTTTTGTGGTCATTTTTCCCACTATTATCCTCGCTACTAATTGGTTTTATCACGTTTTCCTCTGCAGAATTTGCACTTTCAGCACTTTTCAAAGATATGCTGCTATCGTCATCACCAATTCTGCTCGTAATGGACGAACGTTTGCCTTCGGGCCTCATCGAGCTGCTGTTGTTCTGAACGACTTGGTCCCAGCCCGAAATGGTGCTGATTGGACGCTGTTGTCTGATTGCAGGGTCAGTGATGTTGTCCACACGATGGCGCTCGTACTGCTCGTACATTTGCGCAAACTGCAGCTTAAACTCTTCAAACGACACTTTGGAGTGAACGATGGCCAACGTATCGACCCACACTCTCCATCCACCATACTCATACTTTATGGCATGATGTAGGAGCATCCGAAACAGGGAGTACACCATGTCCGAAATCTTCTGTTCATCTTGGTTTTTCGGATGAATATAAGCGAGGGCTATCAACCACTCTTGCCAAACAGACATCTGGAGAACAGTTCTGGAAAAAAAAAAAACTTTCATAAGAAAATACGAAGAAAACGTCTTTTCAGGTAAAAAAATCCAATTAAACTTGCCTTCTGTTCTCACGGTTGCTATTGCAAAGCAGAGTCATATCGGACAGAAATAACTTTTTAACATCAGTGGCCTGTTCTGATGGCTTCGACTGACGAATCAAGGTGGCGACTACCTTTAGAATCACTAAAAGGGGAAATCAATCACAAATTATATTAAGCAATATTTAAAAATTATATTATTCGGCCATTTTTTGATAGTCTATTTCAAAATGGTATTTCGGCTTGTGTGCCTTTGTTTTCAAAGGAATATGCAAGATTTATAAAATATCGCCTACTAGGATTTTCAAATCGATAGTGCGACTCTGGCTCCGCATGTTTGCAGTACAAAATTTGATTGTTGACGTGCTCAGTCAGTATCTGAATTATAAAAATAACGCAATTAAGAATAGAAGTAAGGTGACAAAATGGCATATAATAAGTAAATGAAACGAATATTTGCTTCAAAAAGAACGTTATAAGTAGCCAAGGACAGCGTATCCGAATTGAGCAGAAGCCTCTCTGATAACAGAGTGTAGAGATTGTGTGGATTCATCACGTCGTGTTTTCGCCTGAGTAAAATAAAAGATAATCAATGACAAATTGTGGAATTTTAGAAGGTAGGGTATTGCAACACAAATGGAAACAATAATTACTTGTGGGTGCTTCTACTCAAAAAATATCCAAGCAGCTTTAACGCCTGCAATCTGATGGTTTCACTTTGTGATGCTAACAACTTAAAGATGCTTCTGCAAGATCACGCATTTAAGCGATGAAAGATTAATAAAGATTATGAACGATACAAGGGGCTGCTCAATTCTCATTGATATATTTATAATTTGTGGTAATTTCAATGTTCACAATTAACTTTACATATGTACATTTACACGTCATGAACAAAACAAAAAAATTGAGTGTGACTAATTGTTAAGCAAAATAGTTAACAAACCTAAAATAAAACGTTATAAAAGTTCAAAAATCCAAAAATCAACAACATTTATGTATAAGTTATGAACAGCCCCAATTGATTAACAACACAATAAATGCTTGCCTAATGCCCTGCTTGCCATCGAAAGAAGGGACCATTGAGGATGGATGCTCCGACATTAGACCCATTAGTACTTGCAAAACATCGTGTAGGTTGTCATCCTACAAATCAAGAAACAAATAATCAAATATTTAAATTTTATTGAATACACGCAGAGGCACGATATGTATATCAAGGATCATATGTTCTAATGGCATTACCTCGTGAACTGTAGTTAAGAAATTTAATATACTTTGGAGCTCATCTTCCTTTACACCATTCCCTTTGAGAATCAGCTGCTTAAGAAACAAGAGGATATACGACCTTATGGCAACAATATCCTTCTGATTGGGTCTTGGGCCATCTAAAAACGAAAAGAATTGCTTCTAGACACGATTTTGTAATGCCTAACAGTAATAGAGCCACGCAAGTTGACTGACCTAGGCCCTTTGGGTTTATTCCACTTTTGTCCCGTGGGTTCACAATCCAGTAGTAATATTTTAGAGTGTGCATGGTCTGAAGAACAGTACTGACTCGCCTCACGTTACTGTAAATCTGAGCATCTCCTAAAAATTCAGTGGCTAAATATGTGTACAACCTCGTTTGAACCTAAAATGAATCATATTGAAATTTGCTATAGCAGGACATATTTTCAGTTTCGGTTCAGCAAATGTTACAAAATCTTCACTCACTGCAACAGGTGTGTAAATCCAAAGGGCTGGGTTAAATAAAACGTAGTCCAAGAGTTGCTTGAGCAGAAGTTCACTATTATTGCTGGGACAGGTCACCAAGTGCTTTGTAAGAGCCAAGAAGGCATTGAGCACCTCATCGGTGATATGTTCCCGGTTTGCCTTTTGCAGCATATAGCTGATGATTAGAAATCCTTTATTCTGGATCATATGCTGTTGTACTGTAGGTGAAGATTCGACTAGGTCACAAATGAAGCCCAACAATGTTGAACTAAAATAGATAATGGGATGGAATTTTAAAAAAACGGCAGCTGTGTGGAATATTCATTAGTATTTTCAACTTTGTAATCTTAAGATATGTATTTTTTTCACAAAATGTTACGAATCAAGAGATCGTAAACTATGGTACTTAATGAAATACTCTAGGTATCAGAAAATAACGACCGCATACCATAATTTGGGTTCGGATCTTCCATTATGACTAGGCACAACATCATTATGCAAATCTAATTGACCGAATAATGGAAATAATGCCTGAAAAGATAAACAAATAACGTGTAATTGGATAGCGAATAATGACTAATATACAATATTTGTATAATACTGGGAGGAATGTTATTAAAAACAATCAACACCTAAATAATGTTCAGCGCTAAGGTCAATTACGCATTAACTAATAATACAATTACTGTAGACACGTTGAAAACCTATTTTTGCATTTCAAAGCTTCGGTATTATCTTTTGTGTGTTTGAATTTATACAAGGTATATAAATAAAAAACGTTGCACAGCTTCCGAATATTTATTTTAACAAGTAATTAATATTCACTCACCTGGATACCTCCAATGGAATTAAGCGTACTATGTACAGAGTGCGTTACCACTGCCTTTACATCCTGCAGCATTAGGGCATGTGGCGTGTGAACAAAATAAGAGATAGTACTTTTGGGTGCCGACTGAAGACATAGCTGACTGTCGGTAGCAACGGGGTTGTACATGAACACCATGTTATTGGAAAGACGACAGTCGTATAGCACCTGTTTGAGATAGGAAAAAAAGTCAATTCACGTTATCCATTAATCACATGCAGAACACTAATCGACATGCACTAGGGTAATGATCTCATAAATCGTTCAAGCATTATTCCTCTTCACCTTTTTAATAATTAATGTTTCAGATTCATGCAATTTGGCATCGGCCTTATGCATACAAACCTTTTTATGATTCTCGGGCAATTGCATGTTGCTCTCATTTTCAAACCGAAACTGGCTCTAGAGAGATAGCAGGAATGCAACAGTGATATTTCATTACAAACGGTAATAGACACTGGTCGACAAACACAAGCACAAATGCATTGAGGCAGTAGACAGAAAAATAGGGAAACAATTATAGTACACAGCAGTACTCCATCTCAGAAAGAGTACAAGGAATCCTAAAATTAATTAATTTTCAGCTTTGGTTTTTTATTAGCATTTTTGCATTTCAAATTATTTTTATATCACTAACACCAAAACGAAATTTAATTTAGTAAAGGTTAATCTCAAGTTTTTGACAAATAAGCTTTTCTTAATTACTTTCAGCAAAGTGACTTTCTGACATAAATTCACTGCCACAACACTTTCATTTCAGATTTTTTAAAAATTCCTTTCTTCCCTGATCGTTAAATTACTTTTCTATAAAAAACATATTTTCCAAAAATTCTCTTAACCATATTCTACCAGATGTACGTTCTTACTACAGGGTGTCCAGTGGATTTGTTGGAACAAATCCAAGAATATTTAAAGGATGTTAAAACTCATCCTTTAAATTTTCCAGGACGCTAAAACTCATCCTTTAAATTTTCAAGGACGCCTGACCACGACCATGATATTTTTTTAAAAGAGATTGAAAATTTTATTTAGAGAATTTTAAAAAAATAGGTTTTTCGTTTTTTATATCGGATTTTTCCAATTGACCGACATTTTTCGACGTTGACAGAAAATTCCAGCATAATCTGGTATTTTACACAACTTTCAAGCACAATTCCCGATTTTCAAGCCTCTTGAAACCCTGTACTAGACTTACTAGAAAATAATTGTTAAACTTTGTCATCAAATAATTTTTCAACTTCAAAAAATTATGATCCTCTTAAAACAAAATGTGTCCCTTTGATTAAAAGCAACATTTATCCTGCCAAAATTCTAATTTCTCTTGAACGCATTGATTAAAACGCCCTCTTCAACCGACTTAATTTACTAAAGGCACTTATCCAAACAACACATTAAAGACTATGCAATTAGAAACCTAATAAACCCGATAAGCCATAGAGCAATTTAATCTCCTTTTCATAACTTCAGGTTGGATCGATTGCGCCAATTTCCCTTCCATGTGGCTAACACTCAGCTGTTAACTGGCCATAACTGACCTTATAGCTCGGTCCGAGCCTATGCATTGCACAGACTTGATGAGTTGTAAGAGCTTCTCCAAACAGATATATAGCTGCCATTTGTCCGCAAAAGACGTGCTCTTCGTCCAACTCTGGCGTTGATCCCAGATAGCACTTGTCGAAGGGCTAAAATGCATTTCAAATGTAAATTAAAACGGATTACGGAATTATGTTAAAATCCCGGATTACAGCCTGCGCACTAATTAAAACTTTTCTACAGACTAGCCAGAGCATTATAAAAGAGATCCAAATGCAACACGACGAATCCATTGATGCGCAGTTAAATTCAGCTAAAGATATAGTGCATCTAATTATTATTTAGATAAATTGTAATCTCTTTTCAAACGAGGCGAAACTCAAAAACCATCTAAGGAAACTTTTAATGTCCTATCAGAGTTTGAGAGGGTTAAGCTAACTGAGAATAATGATTTACAAATATATGCAATGAATTAGCCGGGGCAAACTTGCCGAATAGCAATGTTAAGGGAATGAATTACCTCATTCGTGCTCACGGGCCAACTCATATCCGTGCTTGAAGCTAATTGACCATTGACGAAGCATTTTATTTCGCTTTTGCTCCATCTGTTATAAATGTACACAATGGCCACCATGTACCACTGTTAAGATAAAAAAGTGACAAAAATATTCATTAAATTAAAATTGAGTACAAACAAATGTAATTGATAAGGTCATGCAATTTTTGAAAAAATCCCCTTCATTGTTTATAACTTTCTTTTAGGTAGGATTGCTATGTTTATTAAAAAACGAAAGTTAAAAACTTGTCTTTAAAGTAATATGTTCATTATAGTCAGGTTTGTCTGTAGGGACTCCCCAAAATAATCCTAATAATCATAAAATATCAAATTCTACAAATTAAAATAAACTTTTATTACGATTATGAGTATTTTTCATAAAGGATTGTCTATACAGAATTTACTTGAGCAATCCAGATTTTCACCAGAAACCGTACAATCAGTTTTAAAAGAAAAGGGCTCAACCCACCTTTCGAGGCTGGAATTCATACTTGACGCAATGTTGATATCCTTTCCCTTTAACTTTGATGGATGTTAGGACGAGACAATTTCCCACAAAATGAGCAGAGTAGCCGAGGCCTTTACTCGTACGAAAACTGCATAAAAACACGTTTTTAAAAAAATAAATAAAATAAAAATAACAATCATAACGTTCTAATTAACCACACCAAGGGGCAAAAACAGATTGCAGCGCAGAAAAACAACGTATGCTGGCCTTTGCCTTCCTTGCAGAAAATTAAAACAGAGAAATAGCATATTCCGTCAATTATATTTTACCACGAATTTAATATTAAGTTAACCTTCTACCATATTTCGAGTTGAGTTTAATTAAAATGCGTGATGTTAATGGAGCAGTAAAACCCCAGGGTACCAACGTTATTAGATTTTAATGTTACTTTGTAATACAAATTTAAAAAGACAACAAATGCCTTAATTTGTCCTAGTAATCCTCAAAATGTGTTGGTCAAATTAGTAAAAAATATAATTTATTTCTATTTTCTAATTTATTTCAAAATTTCATGCTCTAACCTACAACTTATAAATTCATAATATTTTATCAAAATAATCTCGTTCTTGAATGAAGCCCAAAACAATGCATTTTTCCTTATTTAGGGAAAACGAGGATTTTGCAGATTATTAGGTTAAAGTTTTTGAAACATGTTAATAAAGATAGGCAATTTTGATACAAAAGAGACAAGAAATTGAACAAACGATGCCTTTCAGGGTTTCTTGAGATTTCTATATTTGGCAGTAGATCTTTTCAAGAATAATGGGTATTATGAGTCCGGACCTAAGGCGAACTACAGTATTACGAAAAATACACTGATTACGAGGCTCTAATTGTTGTGCATCTGTTGTTTATTATGAAATAAAAGATTGGAACCTTCGTTTCTGACTTTGATTCTTTGAAATATTGTTTTCATTAGAAATTTTCATTAGAACTTTGACATAAAAGATATAAGAGGAGACGAGGAGACGAGGAGCTAGATGATATATCTAATTTCTATATTCAATCCAGGACACGATCGATGTGAATAAGAATATACTTTCTTTTGATGCCAGAAGCTATTTTGCTATGGAAAACTCGAATCATTTACGTATTTATTTATAATCTTTTTCTTTTCTTTTCAGTATCTGGATTTGATATTTTCCCCAAGTAAACAAACATAGAGTAGCAATGTTGTATCTGTATAATGTGAAATAACATCCACCACCAACTATGATCTCCACTACTCATAACTGCATTAACCATAACGACACGAGTCAAGCTGTATTGACACTGTCGATGGTTAGGATTTCAAAATGTTGACTCATGTCAAAAGTGTTTCATTCTCGAGATGCTCGTGCCCCAAGTGAAGGCAAAAAAATCAAGAGTATTTTACGTGGTGCAATGTCTCACTAGATAGCAACACTTGTTCACCACAAGAATAATGGAAGACTTCCTCTCTAATCTCAAAACCTGGCCATGGTGATAACGGTTAGAGCATCAGAGTTGTTTACCTTTCGCGACTTCAGCAACGACACTAAAATATAGGAAGCTTTTCGAAAAAGTGAAGAAGAAGAAAAAAAATACATGTATATCTCACCAATACAGATAAGGTTTTTCCCTCTCTATGTTGACGCTGTTAATAGGATCCAGCCGGAACCAAGTGCTGAAAGTGAAGCCATTCTCCAAAGGCCATCGAGCGAGTGGCGGCAAGACAATAGCCTGAAGTGGCACATGAGAACATTATTCAATTGCAATTCCGTTTAAGAGCGAAAATTACCATTTGACAACAATATCCAATGCAACGTGTGTTTAGTAAAAATCGAGATTTCATCAGCTATCAAATTTACTTTTAAAGCGTTGATGCATATTATTACATAACTCAGCATGTGGCTGGTTGTAGTATCCAATGACCCCAATATCAGGATTGTATTTTCTGTTTTTATTATAATTCCGCGTTTCAGTATCTAAGTTTTTTCTGCGTTTAGTTTTATGTAAAATGTCCATTATGAACGATCCTAATCGAGCTTATGGTCCAATCAGATTGCATCCATAAAACACAGAGCTACAACTCAAATTTTTGGGTCCAAAAACAACATTTATTTTGGGGCCCCATACAGCCGTTAGCCGTTATACCGTCGCTATAAAACTTACACCCTAATTTGTCATACGTCAAAACGCAGAAATATGGGCTCTATGGGCCCTGCTCACGCCTAAGGCCCCAAAGTATTGCTTGCTTAGACCAACATTTGATTTTGTTCATTAATGAGATTAACCAATTATATTTCTATAATGCCTCTTCCAAAAGTAAAAGAAGTTCTTCTTTCCCGCCAATGTTAACCAACTCGTAACGGAGGGCACCAAAATGAGCCAATGAGAAGTCTTATAACATGAAAACTAGGGGATATTTTTTTTAAAGTGGTCACCTGTGGCGCTATTTTACGAGCTCGATGAAGCTCGTACATAATGTAAACTTTACGAAGTACTTAACGCAAAAAAACGTAGGCATTGAAACGCTGCACTACAGTTCCAGGTTTTAATTTAAATCCGCTTAAATCTTTATTTACAGCATTTGATTTCATTATCAAAAATGGCTACCATTTCTTCAAGCGACCTTCAAAAAAAGATGAACAAGTTACACGATGTGGTTTTCACTACTTACAGCTCCCTTTTTGCCGGGAAAGCTAAAAAATACATCTGGTCCCTGTCGTTGCGGCATCTGGCGTAGAACTCGTAGCAATTTGGCAGAATGACGAGGCTGCGAAAACAGAAAATGAAAAAGAATTGGTTTTGGGGGACTTTAATGGCTGTCCACGAGAAAGCCTTCCTCGGCTTATAAGGAAACACCGGACTTAAAGGGAATGACAACGGAGAAATCTATAAAGCTTAAAAAGAGGATTTAACCGCAGGATTTCATCGACAAACAGCATCATTGCACTGACAAATATTGACAAATTCGAGCTTTGGCCAACATTGCTACTAAGTCTTCTAGGAAATGTACAAAGGTCCTAGTTCAACATGGGTTAGAGACCCACAAAGCTTCTTTATGAAAAAATATTTGAATCCATTTTGAAAAGGCAACTTTCTAATTATCTATATATCTCACGCATGTTGAACAAACAATTAATTGGATCGTCTTTATGCAAAAATTCCTGCCAATATTTGACTTGAAGAGTCTTGTGTTCATCGCCCTTCTTGCAGACTGGATCAACTATTGACAAAACTGCAACGAGGGAAATCATCGCTTTCTATTTACTATAGTCTTACGTTTATTTTCCAAAATAATGCTAAATTATTTCGAGATTACTTTCATATTGAGATTAATTTTTTGAAAATGCTGATGACGTTTTGTACTTTCGTTCAAATTGCTCTCTTCAAATCTTCTTATAGCAGAAAATATTTACTTAAGCAAGACGATAAAGAAAACAAATCACCCAAGGAATGATGAATCCAAATTTCGTCATTTCTTAGAGAAATATTACCATAAATGAAAACACAACAGGCGTGAATCGATATTTGCGAAAAAAAAAAAAAAAAAAGATTCAAAGATTTTTGTTGAGATGATTAAAAAAATAACGCATGAATAATTTCTGTTTATATGCTGTTTTTAGTTTTCGATTGATAAAACCTCGTTTCGGTATATCAGGAAGTCATGAAATTTTGGAAAACTTTTCATGAAATAAACAAGAAAATCCTATATAAAAATATATTTCCACGGATAATACAAGTGAGTCAATTAAGGGACCAAACAGATGTCATAACCAAACTTTATACCAGAGACATTTTTTTCTAATACTTAAATGAAATTTATCTCAAAAATTAAAATTTCATAAGAAAATGCATTAGAAAATTCATGTACAAAATGGTTCGTCTGCAGGATATCTGTATAATATTTTATGTTTATCAAGAGCACCGATTCTATGCAAGTCTGCCTAGTGTGAATCGCCATCATATTTTATGTTGTTTCCACTTGGTGGCGTCTGAGCTTGTTTTCTGCGAAGTGCGTCTATAGTGTGAATATGGCATAGGTTTGTGGTTAACTCCTCTTCCATGCGGCACTATATGTGCCGAGTATAGGATATTAAAATAAAATAAAATTCCGTAATGGCCACGTCCATTGCAGAAATACCATACAAAAGTCTGATCCGCCACCAGGTGGTGCTGAACCAGAATAAGGCAAATTGGCTTAGTGGGTATTGAAAAAGCAAAAAAAATCACGTGGCAAGAATGAATGCAAGTAATCATGTAGAAGCGCGCTTTAGGATTTCCGTTAATACCTATAAAGATTACAAGCTTACATAATGGTTTAATTTCGCTTGAAATTTTACTTAAACAAGGTCAGGTTAGACGTCAGACCCTAAACAGTGCAAGCAAAATCCATAAAACTATTCATTGGTATCCAAGGAGCACTCTGGTTCACAGGCTGTTTTAATACTATGCCATGGACTATGAACCGACAATCTACGACGCTCCTTAAACAAGATTTGGAGTCTCTGGTGGTGCATACCCAATTAAAAAAATGTAAAAAACATGTTATTTTATGCTACAATTTAAAGTCATTTTTAGGGGCGCTTAAAATACTGCCACCAGGGCACCGAGCGCCATTAAATCGGCATTGGCAGTGCCATGTGCATGATTATAATACAAATTTCAATTAATTGGGCACCGAATAGGCCTAATTAGTGCATCTCCTAAGTGCAGTAGTTGTGCATACACGAGACTATTTCAAATGGATTAATAGATAGTCTAGTTTTAAGACGATGCATCGGATGCAACCGTTAGGAAAAGCAATCCGCGTACATTTCAATCATATAAATTGGCTTTCATATATGGCAGCAATTAATTTTTCCTTTCAGAAGCGTAAATACGACAGCCACTTTCAAAACAGAATCCCGTCAAAGCTAATGAGATAATAACAATGCTGCCAAGTGCATTCCCACTAAAGATAATTAAACTATGGATAATTAATTAAAGACAGCTTGCCTGTGGGCGTGCTTAACGACTGACTTATTCTCTTAACTATACGTAATCTACCGTAGTTCTGTATAACTGGGCCTATATGAAAAATTAAATGTGGCGAACTTATACGGGTACCGTATTTAAGTCGTGGTTCGCGCTATCTAACAATGCATGACAGTGTTTAATTAACTGTCATCTGATCCATGTGATGTCCATTGATCACCAGATGCGGGTAATTGAACTAACGGTCTGTTAAATTGGGCCCCTCGTTTCTGAACAGCACCAAGTAATATAATTTAAAAAAATTATGACTTCTCAAAACTATATTTTAAATGAAAATAAATGTAGTAAATTAAAACCCATAAATGGAAACGCTTTCTTAATATTTAAACTGTTAAAATATATATGCTCTGCAATTATTTTGAATCAACTATTTTAAACAATAGTTGATTCAAAACTACATCCCACATTTTCAAATAAGATTTCGCCTGTTCGTTCCTTAAAGCAATGCTTTCGTTTATACAAAAAGTTACTTTTCAATTCCCACTACCAAAACGTTTCAAACTGAACTAAACAGAGTTGTGTCAGTAGAGAGTTTTAGCCAGCCACGTTAAACGATGACGAGATTAACAGCATTGTCAAAAAACAGCACCTGCGGCTGGAATGGCATTAGAATGCCATGCTTGCATACGGGTAGTTCTTCACATTCCAGCCGCCAGTACTGTTTTTTGACAGTGCTGTCAATGTCGTCATCGTTTAACGTGGCTGGCTAAAACTCTCTAATGACACGGCCACACATGTTGTGAACTTAGGGCTACAGTTTTATGAAAAGTTTTCGTAAGCCCTTACCCCACCATGTAAGGCGATTCCCAGCCGTTAGGCGCTAAACTCGCGGTTGCACTTCCGTTTCACAGAAGATGCTGAACTTACACCCTAATACCGAAAACAAAGACGTAATCCTACATCAAAAATATCTTGCCTACCACCGTTTTGTTTAAAAACGATATTTAAAAACAAGAATTCATTATAAAGGCTAGTCGTTGTTGTAAAGGGGACGACATTGTAATGATTGTATAATAGAAAAACTTGTTAATCCAAAGAAATCATGTTGTTTAACTTTCGAAATACAAAACTAAAAGCACGATAGTGATGGTTCCAATATACAAGTAGACAAGCTTGTAATACAAGCTCGTAGGAGGTAATTTTATTCTAGGTGAGTACCCATGGTGACGTATGAGTTTTCAGCGGTATACACTTCCAACATAGGCGGGTTAACTCTTTAACTATAGCATGCAGGGTCCTTTACCGTATAAATTCTGATTTCGGCGACAGTCGACTCTCGAAGATGAGACTCTCCTATATTGTCTCAATGTGTCCCTAAAGGCGATTTTCTTCGATTTTCTGCCAAAATCGTCTCGCCATTACCATCGTCATTTTCAGCCTCAAATGGCTAACCGTTATACTTTGCAGCTTTTCTACTCGTATCTCGTCTTGGAAATCATGTCGTAAAATGATGACATTACGTAATGAATGCCTCATTGTTCACGAATTTAATACATTTCTCGAGTTCGACGGTTTCGCTTTTAAATCGCCATTATTGGGTTTCTTCGTTGAAATCACGTTCGCATGGCGGTTAATTAAAGTTTAAAACCGATCTTTGTCGCAATATATAACCCCTAGCAACCCACGTCTTAACTTTCCACGAAGCAAATTCATCGCTAATGAATCTAATTACGGCATTATTAAATCGCATTTTCAAAAAGCTGCATTTGTAACAGGATATCGATTACAGCGATGCATTGAAACCCGCTCAGATTGACAGCGGAAGGAAGGCTCAAGTCAGCCGTTCAAATGCTTCCTTCGAAAGCTATGACAGCTTAACCTCGCACAAAATACATTAAACAAGCTAACAAATACAACATTAAAGAGGTTCACCTAACCATGCTGCAGGTAGCCTTCATTTCAATTTTCGTGGGGATTCTATACAATTTTTTTAATGAATTTTGAACACGTATTCAATAATTACGATCCGAAACTGGCTAGGTCACATACTGTACGTGTATATTAAACCCTCCTCTTTCCAAATATGGGCACATTCGTGTTCTCTGATTAAACGATGCAGGGATATTCCCATGAATTCCTGTCCCAAAGTTACCCTATATCGCTTGGGGTAACTTTGGAACAGGCGTTTTTCAAACCATATCCAGGGTGGAAATTATATATTGCGGTAGTACAAGTTTGTCTGAAAACATTTCTGACCATATATGGAGTTTAGTTTCCATGTGTGGAGTGAATATATTAATTCCAGTCATGGACACGCGGTTACCATGGTGCTTTAAACCTTTCCTTTGCGAATTAGATAACAAGAAAATATAGAATAAATTGATCAAAATTGCAAAATTCAAGCTTGGGCAAGTCTCAAATTACCCCGTTCATGTCTGGTTTTCGACAAACTTTCATATACTATGTAGGATATTCACATAAATAATAGTCAAGGCATATATACGATCACTATATTGATATGTTTTAACAATGACGATAATATTTGAAAGGTTGGCGACATGAGCAAAAACAAAACAGGCATCACAATAAACATGGCTGTAATTTAGAACGTCATTTAGGATAAGTATACGTCACGAGTGAAATCAATTTAATACCTTGCTATTAAATTATAAATAACTGGTTAAGTTCATTCGTTTATAATCCACTGAAGACTTTAAAAAAATTCAACGAAATGGTTCAAAAGGGACAAAGTTCCCTTCTTTAGTTCGCAAACAAAAAAAGTAAAACAGATCGCCCTCTCAACTTTGAAAAACTCAAAAAGCCCCAACTTTCAAATTTGGAAACACCTATGGAAACCCTTTCTTAAATCCACTTAAAACCTATTTCAGCACTTACAGGCTCGAAATAAGCGCGCCTGACAACCGCCATTGGCGCTTAAAAGCCATCACAAGGCTTAAGTTCGTTCCTATAAGCTTAGACCGTGAAAATCCATCCGTGCATTCCCCCCTTAAGTTTCAAACATTTTTTGATGGTTTCAACATAACGCGTAAAGCGAGGAACCCCACGCCAATGTATTCCGGTTTCGCATCTCTGAACAAGCTTCAAATAAAGTGGAATTGGATTTTTGTTCCGTTCGCTTGCCTATAGGTAAAGTTGACACGCATGAAATGTAATAGCAGAGCGCCTTAAGTGTCGCAAAAGGTGACTGAGGCCATGATTTCCAGCGCTTTTGCAATGGGCCAAGACGTTGGGAGGCACAAACATTACGCGTTATCCGCAGACTTAATGAGTCTCTTGCCTTCAACGAGGATATATAAATGGCTACGAGAAGAAAAAAAGGAAACAAACTGGAGAGGTTTTTCGAAAATATACCGAGTGGAGGCGCTACCACGAATAAAACCCTCGTATCAAATGCCCCAACGATTCGGCAAATCCATCACCGAAGTCAGGAAATGAGATTGCAGGGTTAAATGTTAACGTGTTGTGGTCGTGCCCAAACACTCTCCGTCAACTGTCTGACAATCTGGATATTTCTGAGCATCGTTGACGTACCTATAGAGGGCGAGACCTTTCTAGAATATCTTCAATGTGACCACATTTAGGTAAATTGAATTCTTAATTGATAAGGAAACAACATGTGAGGATTCCAGAAAACATGTTGCTGATGACATTGGAAGTCAATTTCTTGGTTCGTGTGTTTTTAAAAGTTTAACCGTCAAAGATATGGTAAAAACAATCCCATAGAAACTTGTAGAGCGTCATCAAATTAGTGTAATGTGTACTTTTTACGGAATTTATAATTACGCATAGCAAACTTTCAGTTGGGAATTTTTATTTTTTCATGAATGTCAGCAATCATGCATTACACCCATGTTCGACAGGTAAGCTCAAATCAAAGTTACAAATTAGTAACATGCTTTCCTGTCAAGCATTAATGTAATGCGTGATTGCTGTCATTTGTGAAAAAAACCATGCCCAAATGATTCAATGTAGCAAACGTGCAGTTTAGAAGTTTCTAATTGGATTTTTTGCCATACCTTTAAAGGCTAAATTTTTAATATTGCATGAACCGCGAAATTGATGTCCTATGTCACGTTCAGCATGTTTCATGGAATCTTCACATGTTGTTTCCTATCAATTCTGAAATCAGATTTTACCTAAATGTTGCAATATTTAAGATATTCCAGATTACTGAATTATGCATCACCCTGTAGAATGGTTCAAACAAAATTTGTCAGAACTGTTTTGAAAACACTATTCCAGTTTGAAGTTCCCAAGAACCTCATGTGGTTCCGCATCATTGCATAAGGTTACTCCATTAAACAGTGATTGAAATTGGCATTACCAAATTCCATTTCTGGCACCGATTAAGACATGAAAATAGTCAATACTTCGCAATGTCTGTAAAGTTTTTATGCTATTGATGTTATGCGTGCATGCATTAGCATAAATTATTAAAATCCTCTGAATAGGCAGGCATAAAAGAAACAATTTTAAAAACGATTTTGAACAGATGTTTTTGATGCTCAGGTAATGTGACTTGACTAAACGCAGCGTGGAATCTGAAAGACTCACTGAAGTTGGCAAAGTTTGAAAAAAAAAGTTCTTAACTTACCCATCTTGATTTTTCCGCCTTCATTGCACCAAATAGGAGCTTTAGTTCTTTCACGGTTATGCTATATGTGGCCAAAACCCCCAAAAGTTCCACCAACAAATCTGCAAGAAAGAAACCACACACATTAGATTCAAATTCTGCCAAATTATTAAACTGATGCAAATAAAGATTTGCATCAAAATACGATATCGTTAAACAAGTGTCTATACGTGTGTATAACGCAATTAGTGACTTTTTAAGGGGTCAATTAATAAAAACACATTAATTACGGATTTATTGGACGCCCAAAATAAATTATAACGAATTAACATAAGACGAGGACAAATACACATTTGTGCTTGTTTTGTAGAAAATGAAATGTATCAAGTCAATTGAAGGTGTTAGTTGCAGGGGATACACCACAAGTTGCAATGGTTCTTCAAAATGGAGGCAACAAATCAATGGAATTGGAGTATTGAAATAGCTATCGGCAGATGGTGCTGCTCATAATACCTCGTTACCATTGAAAGCAAGGGGAAATCCTGGTATGTGACAACGTAACGCAACTCCATCTCAAAAAGGAAATAGATGAAAATGGTTGGCTTTCATGTATATACAGTGACCTTTTCCTCGCGCCATGTGTGCCGTCAGTAAATAGGAAATACATTTGAAATGGAAAATAACGATCGGTATATTTCTTTTAAATGGAAACCATTGCTCCAGGATTTTTTTTATCGACTGTCACTAGGTTGCTCTTATACGGTTGGCTAAAGCTCCCTTGTCGACCACCATTAGCTCAGCCTTAATTCACCCTGCCTGACAGTGCTTAATACGGTATTTTTGCTCGAAGATCAATACCGTACCTTGTTTGAATTCCACGTTGGGGACATGATATAGTTTTACTGATTGAACCCAAACAAAAATAATCGATAACCAGCTTGCCGAACACAGCTGCATTTCGATTAAAACAGTCCTCTGATGTAGAAATTACCAAAAAAAACATCTCCAGAAATACATCTTGACATCGATTAATGGGATATTTAGGTCCAGTAGTGATCTGAAGATTCGTTTTGTTTTTTCATTAGGATTGTCGCATTATTGCATAACATGGAGTATCTTTGAAAGACATTTTCAAAAAAACCTATTTATTCTGCACATCCCATGGATGATAATTCGTCTCTCTGACAGCTGATGTCACAATCGTATTATAAAAATAAGATTGGTGATATTTGAAAAAGAATACGTGAATTGAAATAACACTTCGATTTATTTAAAGCAATCTTTTCTTTAAAAATAAAGCTGTCAGCGCTACGAATTATTTCAAGTCTTGATCATTGCAAATCTGCAGGTATGTGTTTTATGACTGTCTTGAGTTGTATAGAAGTGTACACCTGATTGAAATTTATTGTGACGATATTGAAGTTTTGGTTCAAGTAAAGCATAAAATATGCAAAGCTGCACTTATTTGAAGAATGGGTTTAATGTCAGGATATAAGAAACCGTAGGTAGCTATGTTTTGTAGCAAAAGAACGGCTTCCATCCTTAGATGATTTAATGATACTTTCATTTTAGTTGTTTACAACGTTAAATAAAAGATGCCATACTGCACTATTGAAACATATACTCTTTGTCGTGCTGCAATATACTTTTAAGAGACTGACAATAGACAGTTTTCGCATGCCAACGTATTTATACTTACCTTAACGTTAACGGTGGGAAGGGAGGAGCCACGTCTTAAACTACCCAATGAACTAACGGAGCGTAATGGGTGCGCATGCGTGGCTCTTCCCTTCCCGCCATTAAAGTTAAGGTAAGTATAAAGACGTTGGCATGCTCAAATTGTCTAATACCGCAATTCTGATCACTTTATTCTGTATTTTATTATTATTTAACTCGCAATGTTCTGTTTTTTTTTTGTTTTTTTTTGGGGTGAAAGATTTCAAGCAGCTGAAAATCTTGTATTATGGTAATATTCACGTTGTAATTATATTAGAGAGTTTGAGCCAACCAACGTTAACGAAACGATAACGTTAGAGTCGTGAAGGGAAGAACCACGCATGCGCACTCATGACGTTCATTTAGTTGATTAGGTAGTTCAATCCGTGGCACCTCCCTTCCCGCCTCTAACGTTAAGGTTAACGTTAAGACGTTGGCTGGCTCAAACTCTATATTAACTACATACATGGAAAGAGAATCTCATTTATAGCAATATATAATTTTCCACACAGTACATATCTAAAAAGAACCCCTCCCTATCCCAATGTTACCCCACACGATGGGGTAACTTTGTGACAGCAAGTTACAACATCGGAGAGTAAAAATGTGACCATATTTAGAAAGATCACAAACACTTTTTCAGAATTTTGAAAAAAACACCAAAAACAGTCTCAAAGTATCCAAAAGTATTTACGGTACTTAAATATTACTTTCTTGTTTTTGAGTTGTGCTATTCTGTACCAGAAGCCTGTCCCAATGACAACTTTTAAAGAAAGCTCCAATAAAGTTTACTATTGGAGTCACAGGATGGCGACACAGTCCAAAATTCCTCAAAATTCATTTTCCTATACCACTTTTATGATTTCCTAGATAAGATAAATTGATGCGTACATGCATATCCATGGACCATAAAGCTCCAAGCAGAAGAAGATGATTACGTCAAAGCCATTTTGAAAACAATTTCCAACAGCATATCTATTTCCTCCAACACTAGAAAGAACTAAGGGGGGCAGTTGGAAGTTGAGATTAGCTCAATATGGCAGACAAGATTAAAATCATTTGCCTGTATTATACAACTAATACATGTACTAGATTAGTGAAATTGCTACTTTAATGCAACATTCATAAATTGCGAAATATACTTTTACCCCAACGTTATTTTCTTTATTCTCTTTCTAAGCACAAGAATAAAGCAAGTTTAGATAATGTCCTTAATATACAAGGAAAACACGAAACATGCGTGATTCGCACAAATTTACTGTCATGATATATAATGGCAGGATAGTACCAAGGTCACTTAGGCATATGCATCAAGTGGCATTTCGCATTTGCCGCCATTACTGCTGACAATGCGCTGTTAATTAATTGCTCACAAAAATGGCTACAAGCCAGCAAACGCCATTATCCCCGCATAACGATAATTAAGAGTTAGCTTAACTGCACTAGCAGAGAAATCGGGGATAGCTGAAATTTATGAAAAAGAGCTAAAAAAAGCTTCATGTGCTTTCATTGGCCATTTATACAGCGTCATTTAGCGCCAATTAACGGTATGGTATTCACATCATTAACGTAGGTCTAATGGACCCAAAGCCCTGTCTAAGTTACGGACTAAATTCCATTGCATTACATGCTTTGGGAAGGCTTCCAGACGCTATGATCCAAAATTAAAAGTCTAGTCAACGTGATTAGATTAAGTTAATTATTAATTATAGATCAAAACCCCTGGAAAACCTACAAAAATCAAGTAACGCAACGGAATTTAGGTGGATGCTTAGTGGTTTACACATCAAATGGAATTTCTTGCATTTCTCAGACATTTCTTTAAAATTTTACTTTAAAATTTGGTTTTGATCAAAATTGATATTTTATTGCAGATTATATTTAATTTTGCATATTTACATTATCTGTAATTTTTAAGTTATGCAGTAATATGTATAAATTGTATTGTAAATTACCAAAATTGCATTCAAATATAGAAGTATGGCAGTGCTGAGGTGATCACTAATTAAAATAATAAGTATTAAATTTACCAGTATGAATAATAATATATTTAAAAATGGCTGCTTGTGAGATTTTTGAATAACGAATAGTATAAATATGGTTAAGAATCATATATGAACGTCTATGAATTGAAAATTCGCAAATCCTCTGGGTGTCTAGTAAATTTGCAGGAAATTATTCAATCATATCCAGATTAAGGGTAATATAAATGTTTCATATATATTCCATTTTCTTTTCAATCAACACCCACTCGTGGCATTTGAGTTGCCTAACAATCCTATAACGGTCACAGAATTTTCATTTTGAAATGGACATTTTTCTGTCTTTTTGGTACGAATAATGAATATGTCATTTATTGTGACTTAATACAGTCAAAGGATGGCGCCACAGGTTCAATTTCTTTAAAATCCATTCCTTGCCCTTAAAACTCCTCGATCAATACAAAAATTGGTTTGTGCAAAAAAACAACAGTGAATGATAAGCTTTAAACAGATAACAGATATGTCCAACCCACTTGAATAGTGCGTCTGCAAAAATAAAGCCACTGCCAAATTCCGCTATAAATTTATATATATAGCACTTGATCAAATCAACAACGTTTTTCGGCATCATTTCTTTATTTAGTTGAAGCACTATCATTGGGCACACGATATCTTGATCAGCTGATATTTTTATTTCAAAAACCTACATTCGATCAAATTTTATTGACGGCAATGTTATTTTGAATTGGGAAAGCACAATAGCATTTATCTAGTCCGTTTACTTGGACAATTTAAGTTTTTTCTCGTCAAAATAGCTTCCTGTTTGGCTATTTCAAATAGCACCAATGGGTTTCGAGAATATCGGTTGTATTGTTTTAGCAGTAAAAGCAGATGGAGGTTTATTCACGGATGGGACAATCCTTTCACAAAGACAAGTACTGTATATGAAAACTTTTGTATGAACAAAGAAATGAGAATGAAATGAAGCAGTGACTATTCATGCCACTCACGTTTCAGAATCAGAATACACCCTACTTATTCCCTGCTCTCTACATTTTAATGATATATATGATGCCAGCGTTACCATAGACAGCGGTGGACTGGGTCTACAAATACTGGTTGCCAAGATACAAAGGGGCCCCACTCACAACTACTGTATAAAGCTAACATTTTTAATGTGTAGTGAATAAAACTTTTCAAAAATACATAATTGGGGTTCTGGTGAAGTGGGCCTCCTTAAAAGCTATACAATATGTTAAGACATGTTAATGCCTCTAAATAAAAGCTTTTAATATACTACATACGTTTTGCAAAAAAAATACATGTAATTGTATCGTTTTTCCACTTATGTATTTTTGGAAGATTGCATTTATTTCCTATAGAAATGAAATGACAGCCTTATAAAGTAGTTGTGGGTGGGTCCCCTTTGTATCCTGGCAACCAATATGTTTAGACCCAGTCAGCCACTGGTGGCCGGGAGCACTGCCATATTCAATAGCTAAGCAATTTATTTTTAATTATCAAAACTTGGTATAGATTGGTGATAGTTTGGTATAGAAACAAATAAAGTGATACCTCGGATCACGAACGTCTCTGTCTACGAAAACCATTTTTGAACAAATTTTACTTCGCTTCACGAACGATGCTTCGGTTCACGAACACACACGCACGGAGCGCATAGAGCGCACGCGACTCAGGGCGCACAAAACCCTGCGCACAGCCACGTCCCCAACAGTAGTGGGTGTAGTAGAGTCCCAACAACAAGTGTTGATAATTTGGATTTACAGTGATACCTCGGTTCACGAACACAATCCGTTCGTGATTCGAATCATTTGCAATTACCGAAAAGTTCGTGATCCGAATCAATTGCAATTACCGAAAAGTTCGTGATCCGAGTCAATTGCAATTAATGTAAATCCTAATTATCAACACTTGTTGTTGGGACTCTACTGCAACCACGCGAACTGGGTTGCTGTTGGGGACGTGTCTGTGCACAGGGTTTTGTGCGCCGCAAGTCACGCCGCGCTCCATGCACACGTGTTCGTGAACCGAAGCATCGTTCGTGAAGCGAAGCAAAATTTGTTCACAAATGGTGTTCGTAGACAGAGACGTAGACGTTCGTGATCCGAGGCATCACTGTACTTTAATTGCAATTGATTCGGATCACGAACTTTACGGTTCCCGAACAGGGTCAAGGAACGGATTATGTTCGCGAACCGACGTATCACTGTGTAAGGTAAAAAATCTGCGCCATCTGTAAAATCTCAGCCTTTCCACCGTTCACGTTCTGGCTTTTGCCATTTACCGATATCTAGCAAGATGATAACATTACATCTCCAAGCGAGGCATTTCACGCCTGACAGTGTCCGTTGTACAGATACCAGCCACCCAATTCCCATTGCCGAACAAGCCCGGAGTAAGGTCTTAATGGATTTCCCTCATGGCAGAGATCTATTACAGGCTAATGAAACATCGTAAAGCTAATTGGTGTAAAATGTGCAGCATAAGGTCGAGCTGAGTGCTCCAGCAGCTCCTCCACTAAATTAGGTTATAAAATGTGCCGAGAAGATTAGCGCAAAGCATCCAGAGTGACAACCGCTTGCCAAGATTTACCTGCAACGACATCGTCGGCCCTTGGAAGCCTTTGCAGAACATCTTCAATAAGGCGAACATCAGTACAGGCTTGAAGGTTGCGGATGCTTTTACGCAAAATGGCGATGAAAACGCTCCAGATTTCTGCCTGTGATAAAAAAACAAAGATATAAGCATGAAAATGGGCGATGTAAATGTCTTGATGAGAACATTACGGCAAGCCACGCCGGAAGTTTAACAATGCAAAGGTTGCAGTCACATAGAACTGAAGATAATATGCAGAACAAGTCATGCAGACGCTGCGCAGCATACAGGAGATGAAGGCCCCTTCGTATATTCTTTCAAATGTGTCTTACGCCAATAGTGATGTAAGGTTTAGAATTAAACCATTGTTTACTAGATCATAAGTAACTTGTCTTAACATCGGTGACATCAGGTCATTGTAATCGCCTGGTTTCATCCCTTTAAGGACCATTCAAAAAGGACGTCCCCGAAATACTATGTATGCTACCCCAGCAAATTCTATATAGCGAAAAGAGTCCTGATGAAAAAGTACCTTTAGTGGGAACCTTTAGTTGGCCATTTAAATAGGACGTTCCCGAAATTCCTTCAAAAATTGACCACCCACTACTCCCTCATAGACGTCTTTCATTTTTTTTTAAAGTAGGGTGTCCAGAAAACTGTTGGAACATACAAAAGCCCATCCTATAGATTTCCAAGCACCCGTATCGTTGCCATTCCCACGACATGTTTCCAGCTTTTTCTGATTAACGGAAATTTCCTGACCTCGAAGGGAAATTCTAGCATAAAATTGGAATTTAAGATCAATTTAGGCATAATACCCGACTTTCTCGAGATTTCATAATGTACATTTGGGACTGGGCAGATATTTCTTCTCGTGTCCCTTTTCCCATTTTCCCCTAAAACTTAATTAAACAGAAAAACCAAAAAACTGAAAAATAACATCATTAGTGGAAGTCCAAAATGGCTTCCCCCTCCCTCCCATGGTGTCCACATGCCAGCATAATCGAATAATATAGGGTTAACATAGATGATGTTACCGATTTGAAACACATGTAATCCGTGTTTAATAAAAATTAAGATATATAAAACTGATACTAAAGGAGAGAGAAACAGAGAAAGTTTTGTTCCAGTGCATCACAGGTGTTCAATGTGAGCCCTATTCGAACAAAACTAAAAGCTTCCGTGATATCAATTTTATACATCTGAATTTCATTAAATATTAGAATCATGTACAAAACTGGAAGATCATTTATGCTAACCCTGTAATAAACATGTAAAACATATTCATATTAATAGTCCCCATGAATAGTCTATAGTCTAAAGCTCATCACATGTACATATCTTAACCTCATATAGCAGTAAACAAGATTATTAGCTGGATATGTTAGCTTACCTGTAAACTTGGTGGACAATGGTCAAGAAGTTCAAGCATGTGTTTGATATTTTGCGCATCCTGGATGACGAAATTTAATTCCATGTCGAATTCACCACCCACTAACTATAAAAAAAGGAAAGAAAAAAGAAAAATTAATATTCATTAAGTGATATTAAATAATGAAACCAATGGAAAGATAAGCAGAATGTACAGAACGACTTTCGTTTAAATTCAATTATCGAGAGTTATAATCAATTCTTCGCTAATTAACTGAAAGAGATAATTAGTGAAGCAGTCATATCAGACATCAACACATGTTGAGCCCATGATCTGTGATGATGATGATAATGAAATCTAATTAAGAAATTCGCTAAATTAATAGAAAAAAGCAGTGCAACTCGATCCTCATTTTATTTATAGAGGCTCGGCAAACAAAACATTAAAACAAAAAAACAAAAAACACCGGCAAAAAATGTTCGCAAACAAGTGCATGCTTACAAATTTGAAAACATGAAAATCCACATGATAAAGGTAACTTTGAATGCATCCGTGATGATGACAATGAAATATAATTAAGAAATTCGCTAAATTAATAGAGAAAAGCAGTGCAACTTGATCCTCAATTTTTTTAGAGGCTCGGCAAACAAAACATTAAAACAAAAAAACAAAAAACACCGGCACAAAATGTTCGCAAACAAGTGCATGCATACAAATTTGAAAACATGAAAATTACTTGTCCACATGATAAAGGTAACTTTGATTGCATCCGTGTTAATCTGAAACTATGTCAGTGAATAACGAAGTGTACATGTCTATTACTTTATGATAAGGATGTTGATACCTATCCCAAAAATGTACATAAATAAGATATCTAAAATATAGCCCAATCAGCTCGTTGATCCCTCGTTGCTTTGTATAGGGGAAAAAAAACGCATTTTCACACTTTTATCCCGATCATGGTTTTCCTAGGTTCGCACGAGCCATTACTGTTCACGTTTGTCCTCGAAATCCTCTCATTTCGTCGTTTTAACTAGATGGGCCAATAAAGTAGGAACACGGCTCGTTAACTTGATGTACGCATCTCCGGTACTCAATCCGAAGAGAGACTCGATATAAAGCCCAGTGATTTATATACGTAACGGGAGCCATATACTACGCCCCAATATGCAAATGCCACCTAACTCATAGGCAATATACGAGAGAATATGTTGCGCACAAAAAAAAAGGTTAAAGGGTGAGCAGCTAAAACAAATAAGAGGCTGGGAATCTATTCTAATATAGCTTCCGATGAGTTTTCTCTAAACCTAACATTTGTGTACGGATGAAAAATAGACGTTCGTCGGCCATTTATTGCAATATGCTAATAGTGAAAAACATTCCATCTGTCCATTTAAATTGAATGGATGAAGATAGAAAAAACAGTCATATTTCACCGAGGCAAATTTAACAGGGTAATAAATCCTATACTTGGGATGGTAGAAGGCTGGAAATGTTTAAGCAAAATTAAGGAATGTTGCTGAATATGATATGATTTTTTTCCTTAATGTTTCCTTTACTTCTTTTCAAAAGGGAATAAGACATTTTTTTAAATTATTTCGTCAATAAAGACTTTTTTAAATTAGTTCGTCAATAAAGACATTTTGTAATCATTTGCAGAACTAAACTGGTTGCAATTGTACAAATAATAGTAAAATGCCCTAAAGCATAGCGATTATTTAATTTATGTTTGAGAAATTGAAAAAAGGAGTTTAAATAAATAAATGATATACGACAGAACTTCTCTTATCCGGTTCACCGGCTTAACCTGCGATTTGAGAAGTGTACATAGAATGAAATAAGACAGTTTTCGCATGCCAGTCAACGTCCTTACACTTACCGTAACGTTAACGGCGGGAAGGGAGGAACCACGCATGCGCACCCATTACGTTCATTTAGTCCATTGGATAGTTGCGTGGCTCCTCCCTTCCCGCCGCTAACGTAAGTATAAAGACGTTGGCATGCAAAAACTGTCTATTATCTCTAAACGTTTATTTATGGACGTCCTAAAATATAAATTCACCTGTATACAAATTGTTCAGAAATTATTTAAAAAATATAAGGTTAATTCTGTAAATATGCTAATTATTAAACAATAATTTATAAATAATTAATTAATTATATGTCACCAAGTGCATTTTATTAATGCTCTTGTTTTTTAAGAACACCGGGTTAACCGTCTCTCTCCCTTAACCACTTCACCTCCTGTTCTACTATATTGTTATACACGACTCCTTTGGGTGAACGAATCCAGACAATTCTGGCAATGTTGTTTATGAACGGTTTCTTACTATTTTTGAGGAAAAAAAAAAATCAATTCAACGAAATTTTCAGTGTAAAGTTAATGTGATGTCACCGAGATTACGTTGCTAAAGCTGTGCTTGCAATCTAATTATGATTACACGGAAAGTAGTTTTTTCCCCTAATGACTTTTGTAATTGACACGTTACAAAGTGCTGTAATTACTCACACTATAATGTTCATACCGCCAAAAAAATGCAGATAAAATATTTATAAAAAAAAATTAATGTAACGAACTATTTTGGAACAACACAAAAGTAGTCCTAAAGCTAAGTGCGACTTTCCATGCTCACGAGGGTCATCCATAAAAATAAGAATTTTCATTTTCCACCCTACTCGCACGATATCAAATCACATACTATACAGTTAAGCCTCTTAAATCATACAACACATCATGCAAAAAAAAAATACAAGCAAGTAAGTGGAAAAAAGTGTAGCAAATCTTTGAGCACGTTTTCTTCTCTTTAATACAAGAAAAACTGTCACAAAAAACGTTTCTTTCTTGAAAATGAGCGCAATTCGTAAGAAATTTGCAACATAAGTTGACGAAAGATGTCAAAGTGAAATAAAAGTTACTTGTGGGGAATGAATTTGTAAAAATCCTAAAAAAACCCGTCCAATTTGAGCGTAAAACAGATTTGAATTGGGTTGGGTCGTCAAAATAAAAAAACCAGAAATTCATGTATAACATTTAGAATATGGAAAATGTTAGAGGTTGCTGTATTTTCAATAACTAAAACGTGTACATGTATAAATCTCGCCGATTTTTTTTTAAAAAGAGCAGGCAGGCAGGCAGATGCTTCTACAAATAAACATTGATTGCACACCTAATGGAAAACACACATTTTTTATACATCATTACTTCATTAAGTTACGTGTTGATTTAGCAAATTTTAACATTGCAAACTTCCTACGAACAGAACGTATTAGCAAAAGTTTTTCTTGTTTCTTGAGAAAAAAAAAAGCGTATATACCAAAAGCTGAGACACAAATTTACTACACCCATGCGTAATGGAGCCGCCACCTGTCGGCACACTTGGTCAATAGTCATAAACATTGGCAATGAGCTAAAGTGCAGCTCATCAAGGGGCAAGATAGAGATCGCCCTGGCATCACCCCGTTGCCATGCAGACAAAATCCACTTTGGCGTGCTGCTGCATCATGATTTTCCATCAAAAAGCATCAAGGAATATTGAGAAGCCATCTGTCAAACGATTTTGCGTCGCCTGACAACGCAGCCGGGCTTTTCATTTCAATTGTGCCACAACCGCTTTCTTAGACATGCACAGTCGGGGCTCCCTTTTTATCCATGCTTCGGCAGTTTGAAGAGTAATATCAAATTGATGTACTCACTCCGTAGAGCTTGAGGAACACGAAACAGCGTAGGATTTCTTTGAAATCCACTTCGCCGTAAGACAAACTTCCAGCAATGGGCGAGTGGCGCAGCTGATTGGCTGTGGAGCTTTTGCCGAGGCCCCGGCGAGACCTGGACGTCAGTCGGGGTTTGCCTTGCGAATCCATGACACCTCCGATTTTCCCGTTTTCCACAGGCTTCGACTTCTCCATGCCTTTTGCCAACTAAGTAACTCCGCAGAAACTGACTCCGCCCGCACTAAGTAACCGCCAAGCCACGGCGCTTCTGAAGTGACATCCCATTTTCAGCGAGCACAAAATGCTTTCAAAGCATATATTAGCACGGGCCAGGGTTCCGTGCGTGCAATTTCAGCACCTACACAACTGGCTTGTATATATGTATGGTCCCTTTGCAGGTCCCCGAGAGGCCTCCGTAAAAATGCAGCTTCCCCAGAGGCCTCTGTTCAAAAATACACCTACTTCAAAAGACTTCCCTATCTAAGCAGATATCGTGCATTACTCGATGGTTTCAAAACTCCCGAGTTGATAGTTTTGGCATTTATGACGTGTATCACGCCTTCAGCATTTTCAGCCGATGAAATAAAGTGGTCCATTAGCAACGACTACAAATCGTATCGTTGCAAGTACTCACGGGCCTCCGTAGCTAGATGTCCAACTTAGATGTTATTTCAATTTTACAAAACGTTGGTAGTTTTGGTAGCACTTGTCACGTACCAAATCCAGTATGCACTTTGCACGGACACCATCTTATCTACTTTCAACCAATGTCGATGCTTTCATGACACAGGTGTATCACTTTGTAAACGTACATCCCACATATGTTGGCATATTCAACACGAATTATGGTTGGAAAACAGATTGCATATAGCTTTCAAAATCCACGCGCACATTTAGTTGACAGGCAGCAGTTATTAAATCAACATGCCCAAAAAGATTTTGCATGTAACATTCCAAACAGCAAGGGCTGACATATATACAATTTTTTCATATATCCATTTTTAACTCTGGGGCGCACATGCCCAAGAGGTCCCCGTAACAACCTCTGACAAAAACACTCGAAAAAGGGCTTTGATAAGAAAATTTCACTGCTATTTTACTATCACATCACGCCTACACGTTTTGTGGGATAGAAATCTTGTTCAGTTCAAGAAATTTCACTTGAATGTGTATTCCTGCAATGATTTTTGTTACTTCCCACACATCACTTTGAGAGGACATCCAATGATTTCAAAGTCATAGGTTATCAAATCTACATCTCAAGCGAAATGTGATGACAGAATGTTGTGCATTTTTGAAAACTATATATTATGCAACCAAGAAAAGTTTCAATTCTTAATAAAATCCACACTGAACTGATTGAATGGCTATATGATGAACGATGGTCTCTGGTTTCATATCTTAAACCACAGGTGTCCGTATCCACTGTCACTAAAGGATTCCGTAATTTCCAAAACTATACCTAGATGGACACATGATCAGTGATGAATTCCTGAACAATGTTTTGTACTAGACAACCACCATGTCCAATAGTAAAACCACCTTAAATCCACCTCCCATTGGCAGCTACAATTTTTAGCGTTGCTGACGTCTACCGACGCTGCTTAGCAAATAATCTTCCCGAAAGTAACAATACCGAAATAGCGAACGAAATCTTGGAAATCCGTCTCGAAAAGCAATCAATTAGCCGCAAAACTCGAGTGGACCCTTCACCGGTTATTAGAAATCGACCGACCGAAAAAAAAAATGTAGCACAAACTCGCGAGGCATCAAGGGCCTATCGGTGCACAAATATATATCCGTGCAGCACACAGATATAGCTTGTAATAATAATGCGGAACACGACACCATTTGCAGATGTCACCCATAGGAGTTATTTTGGCAATTTGGACGATAATTGGCAGGTTGGCAAGCAGCAGTAAACACGATTCAACGCACAGGAATAATCACAGCTTCAGCGACACGGTGATGACACGGAAGCACATTTAATCCAGGATTAAATCTCATGCCGCCAGTAAATACGAGAAGAAAAAAAATCTAAATTTGTGCGGAGATGTCATGGAAATGACGATTACAGGTAACATCCAGTCATGGTGTCACGTTCAAAGATATTCCAAATCGGACTGAAAACATAGTCACACACTCCAAATCCTTCGTGGTCAACAGATATTTGAATCAAGTTGGTGAAAATTATAATCCGAAAACTTCCAGTACTACTAAAAGTATGAATTCCACAAACTAATCCATCACATGTAGACAAACAACGGGATTCCACTCACCCCAATGTCATATCATAGATTTTTGCTAAAGAACATGAGATTCGTGATCACCAGTTGGTGGCACCATCAACATTTTGAGTCAAGTTGGGGACAATTATAATCCAAAAACTTCCAGTCTGTAGTGGGATGGTCACGAACCGACAAGTTATCCAATGTGGCGTTTCGAACGTTTGTAGAATTACTAAAGTACGAATTCCACAAACTAACCTATCGCATGTCGACAAACAAAGGGCTGCCACATTTTTGCAAAAGAACACGTGATTCGTGGCCAAAAGTGGGTGGCACCATCAACGTTGCCAATGAATCTTTGAGTCAAAGTTGGTGGTAAGTACAATCCAAAAATTTCCAGGCTGTAGTGGGATGGTCATGAACCGACAAGTTATCCAACGTTTGCAGAACTGCTAGAAGTAGGAATCCACCACGGAGAACAACCACACAAAAACAGGAGTTTTTCCGCGGAAAATTTCAAAGAACCAATATTTGTAGATGCTGGAACGCTGTTCAGACGTCTTCGTTGCCCCCAAAGCCCTCACCGACTGTGATCCCGCTCCGGCAAGATCTTCTCAGCTCAAACCCAAATATTAATATTAACGATATAGGTTAGGCTAATGAGCGGAGCAGCGCATAATTAAAGTTAACTGGACGTGATGAAACTGCCAAAAACAAGGCTGAGTGCGATGGAAAATCCAGCCGCAGACGGCGCTCCGTGCAGCGGATCAAGTTGCGAAACCAAAGGACTTGTTGTCAGAGGAGAAATAATGAGCTTCTTCGGAGCGCCTGACGATGCAAACATTTAAAACATTTCATTTCGAATGAAATGATCGCGATATTATATTCCGATACGAAGAGCCTCTTAAAGCCGAAAGCGCGGAACGCTTCGAAGCGAAATTGGAAATCTGAAGATTAAGTCCGTGTGTGTCAACAACTCGGTGGGGAAAAGTCCAGCTTTTTTTAATAGGATAACGAAAATTCGGTTCGGTATGGGGCACCGACTGCCCTTACACAAATCTTGCACACACAAAAGTGTAGTTCCGATGAGAACGAATCTTGGGTTTCCAAGCTTTTATCGAATTTTCATTCGCCGACAGTGTCACGTGGCGATATGAAGTTGGTTGGAAAACGGCATAATGCATACGACCAACCGAAAAGAAAATTCCCGAAAGATTTGAAATACACACGCTCGGGTGCTTATTTTAAAACGTCTGTAGTGGAGATATGTGGTGGCGGACTGCCAAACGTGGACAAGTCAAAAGTGTGGTGCTGAATGGAACGCATGCGCCACCTTGCGTTTCCTGGAGGCTAACACCTGGGGCTCATGGGGGCTCCTGGGGGTGCTCAGAGCAACACCATCGTAGACTGGACGGAAAAGTTACGATCAACGAAGGTTTCCGAGGGGTAATTCCCCGCACTAAATCGACACTAAATCACGAAGCAACCCGGGAATGCTAGACTTTCTTAAAAATCCAACTTTGGAAAAATTACGATTTTTAAAAAAAAAAAATTCGAGAAAAAATAACGACTATAATAAGCAACCGCCTTATAAAAAAGCTAATGTATCAAAAAAGCATGATGATGAAATGGTTGCCTGGCAACATTACAAAACCAGCAAAAAAACATGCTGTCAAAAAAAAAAAAAAAAAAAAGCAATCACGATACATAGTTAGTAATTATTGATAATAATGGAAAAATGTATGAATTTTGAGTATAATTTCTTAAAATAAGTTACAGCTCTTTTAAATGAAGATCTTATTTCATCTTTATAGATTTGTTTGTTCATTGTCAGAAACAATATCACAGATATAAATAGGTAAATAAAAATAATTAAATAGCTGACATATACTTTCGATATTATTAAGATTAAAATATATCACAACAAAAGGATGCAAAAAATATGCTATTATAGCAGAGCATTTCAACTGGTATGACCACCTAAAAAAAATAGAAATCTGCATTCCAGGGTTCCCCCAGAAATGAACATTTCGACTTCTCTGACTTCCCTTCTGAATTTCCCTGGCTATTCTAACGACTGTAATTTCAAAAATATTACAATATGCCTAACAATTTCTTGTCTTCCCATGTTGTTCAAAGAAATTCTAGAACCTAATTTACATATGTGCAACAAATGAACTGACTTCTACTTTTTAAGTTTTAAAAGCACTCTGACCACCTTGAATTCAACTTAATAAGACAACACAAACTACTATTAACAAAAGTATTATCCTTGCCATATCTGAATTAAAAGTCACAACTAATTAACATTACTGATTTTATTAGAAGGTTAACGAATAACCGTGGCATTATATAGTTGTGCGAGCAGACAACAAAATGTAAAAAGTGTGTTGAAAAGAATGCTTATGACAATTTTTATTTAAGCAAAATTATGTGAAATTAGTTAAAAGGGGAATTCCCCAATTTTGATAGACAAGGGCCATATCTTGACTTTTTATAGTGAATACCTGGCTATGTTAAAGCAAGTGTATTATTTACATGTTGAATTTCCCTGACAATTTCAGGTGTTCCAGATCTGGTGGAACAATGGATTAGCATACCAACGACAAAACTGGTGGAACCACATGAAGCGTTTTGGCGAAAATTCATGAATTAGCGGTTGCAAAAACGTTGGTGTTGGTGATCAAAATCAAACACAGCAGCTATGCAAAACTAAACCATTCATCACGAATGGATGATGGCGAATGAAAACACTGGGTTCAACTTGCATGCAAGGTAAATGAAAAAACAAGCCATTTGTAACACAAACTCGGAAGATGTCTGCAAAAGCGTGCGAACCCGAGGCTCACCAACTCCATTACAGGAATATATTAGCACTCATTTTTGGATCTGAAGAGCATAAATCATTGATGTGTTTCAGGCGTTCTTTGAAAATTCAAGGGAGAAATCTCTAAGGCAATCCATTTTGGCAAATCCCGAAGCAGCACGCCATTGCAATTCAGTGGATATGGGCAAAACGTTCGCTCAAAAACTTCTCAACTCTACATGACGTGTGCTCTTATAACGCCATTACAGGATGGGAAAAGTACGGCGCTTTACTTTTCTATTTTCTTCTCGGTTATTGTCGTCATGATCATCAACAAACAACGGCGCTGATGCTTATCGCCGTCTTCCATAAATCTTAATTCATCGCTTGATAGTCCGAACAAGAGAGAGACCCAGGTTAGATAACGAATTTATAGCGAACCATCACAACTTCAAATGACCAAATGACCTTTCGATTTCATATTTGTACCACGGTTTTATCCCCCTCGTGTCGCATCATAAATGATGACAAAAAAATCTTACATCTTGCATTGGCAGTGCCCAAGACAGAGGACGACATCGATTTGGGGACGTCCATTAAGTATGGAATTGATGGGAACGCTGCTGGCAGTTTAAAGTGGTGCAGTGCACGAATGTTACTGGTGTAAGACTTTATGGACACTCTTTAGATGAATAGATATGGAACAAATTCTTCGTGGTATGCCTCGGGCACTAAATAAGATTTGTCTCACGAAAAATAGAACGTATGAACGAATATGATAATGTCGAACGGGGTATATAACATGAAATGTAACTGTAAAAATTGAGTAAAATGTTATCATGATGTCCTGATGGACAAATACTTCATTCAGCGCAAATATGGTACTGCTCAGGAACAAATTTATTCTTTACAAAAAGTTTATTCCATTACAGCAAACCACCAATGCCATAGTGTTTTTCAAAGGGCATATATGAATGAGGCTTAAACAGCAATCAAAAAAGGCAATACATGTGCTGATTCTGACCTTAAAAAACTGAGAGGGCGCCGGTAGTAAAAAGCAATGACAACCGTAGCAAAACAGCAGTCCCAGCCTCAGAGGGGCCCAAGACTGGAGTTTCAAAAGCAGGCCTTGACGGGCTTATTAAAAAGATTTTCAACACCATTGCCAATAATCCAAGTAGAAACATAAAGAAAAATGCGAATCGCAATAGATGCAGGTCTATTTCCTGTCTGCGGTATAACTAAAGCTAGCGCCGCACTTCTAAAACAAATTATTTTCTTTATTAAATTTGTATGATTGAAGCTATCCAACTCAATGGGTTATAACAGAAGATTTTCCTCATCGCTGACAAAAACTGAGAGCCATTCTTTACATTGCTGAAAGAATATGATTTGCTGCGTTTTATATCCGCTACTGTATCATAACCTATAGTGACACACAAACGTGCCGTGCTTTTCATGAGGAAATCATAAAAACCATATCACTTAGATTTAGGCCTATATACCAGTTTTATTTTTAAAGAATACACCAGGGACTGCTTAAGTACGCGGTGACGTCAAACTACACTATATAGTGTTTGAAAGGATCGTTAAGATGCAGCTTCTTTTGTAAGTGCGTGCTTATTTAATTAGCTGGTCAACAACGACCAGTGGCAATGCTTTTTTTAATTAGACGGTCGGATTCCCCTGGTTTGTGTCAGTTCTGAGTCAACTGTTGTATGCTGACGGTTGGGACACAGTACCCCCACGCTACCGCACAGCTGAATCCACCCACAAGAAGGTCCCGTTGTCGGTCCGAGTTCATACCTCCAAAAAGGATTCCCAAGCAGGCCCCACACCACACTATTTAAAACATGTCAATTATTTGACATGTTTCCAGAATGCATGCACTTTGTCTTACTTAAACATAAATTGGTGTAGCATATACCGTATTTTACGGACTATAAGACGCTACGGACTATAAGACGCACCTTAATTTTTAAGCAATTTTTATAGCCCGCATCATACGAATACCTTATGAGTATAAGACGCACCTGAATTTTGGAGGCAATTTTTTGAAGAAAAACGTGCGTCTTATTGTCCGTAAAATACGGTAAATGTACAAACTATAGAATAAATATAAAAAATATTTCTATAAGGAAGTGGCAGCGGCGATTAAATGCAAAAAAATTGTATCCAGATCTTCCATTTTTATTCTACATTTACAGTAGGCGACTTACAATGTCAACGGCAAACTATGCCGCATTCACCTACTTTAAGAAAGCATTGTCAAGTGGATCCAACAATTGTGAATAAAAATTGTTCAGCTTTACCCAAAAAGCTTTCACTTGTGAAGATGGTTGTCTGGAATATTTTTTTTTAGAAATAATAAAAGATAAGTTGAATACAAAATGAGTTTGAAGCAAACGCGTAAAACCCAATAAAACTCTTTTAAAGTCAAGCTAGTCTTTCGGTTTTATTTCAAACTTGCACTACAGATGTTAGTGTCCGCGTTAGTGTCCATTGAAAAAAGATGAAATAGCCGCGCATAATAATGAATCCACTACATTTTTAAAGAGGAGTTTCATCTGTACATGTGCGAGATATGTATCCAGACGATATTAAGCTAGTGAAATTTGCGCACAATTAGCTATTTGATAGCGAAATTAAGAACCTGAACGCCCCCCAGCAGTGAATTAACCTACATACATCTATGAACAATGCAAGACTAACCAGAAGGCATTTACAATACGTGTACAGTAAGGACGCTTCATTTAAATGCTACCAGGTTTGAATTGGATGTTGTAGCTTTCCATTGAAACTAACGTTCCTTTTCCAGAAATGTGCAATTAACCGGTTTACGCAATTATACAGGTTTTGCTTAAATACAGTAATCCTGGCTGAATTTGTTGCTAAAATCCTTCAAATGGCTAGATTAGCTATGGGAAACATTTATTAGATTCACTTTTTCCAGTAGATACTTTAAAGATGGACAATATACATGGTAGTTTAAAAGTCACTACCTCTCTTAATAGCAAATACAATCAAACCCGTTTAATTGCAGTGACCCGCAGTGACGTGGCAAACCGAAAATGTGCAATTAACCCGTTTATGCAATTATCCGGTCACAATTCCATACAAAATTTACACATGGGGCTTGCAAAATATGTGCATTTCTCCGGTGTGCAATTATCCGGGTTCACATCATGTACAAAACAAGGCAAAAGTTCAAAGCATGGCGAATATGTGCAATTATTTGGTCATTGCAATTAAGCGGGTTCCGGGGCTCGACTGTACTATCTACACCCTCTGTATTGCTCTACACTGCACTAGTCAATCCCGTTACTGCATTGCCCTATATAACGACCTATACTGTAATCCCTGCCTATTTACTTTTAATGATGGCATTCAGGATGCATTGCATTCCATTTCCTTCCAGGTTGGAAAAAGCTGGATGTCTTAATCTTTTGGAAATGCGCAAAGGTCATCCGCAGATGCAGTCTGCATAAAAACACTGCCGATCATACACGCAGGTAGGATAGAATTAGCTACGTGACCAGACCTAAAGTAATAAAAAACTGAAAACTATTATATTTTTCTACTTTTGTGATTCCTATCCAAGTGTTGCATAAATGACCACTACAAATACATAAAGGCATCTCAATTTCGTTCTTAAAAACGGGAACGGGGAGATTTCACTTCTTCATTCTGTGCAAGAAGACAAAACTTTTCGAAGAATTGTTTTTCTTGATATTGTTTCTAGAAAGCAATTTCCATTTACAAGCTTAAATCCCGCATCTCTTAAAATGGAAGCTTCGATTATTGGTGCATATACGGTTATGCTAATGGTAACTATGCATAAAATCAGAATCGGCCCAAATGCGCCAATCCGCATTTCTTCCACATCAGGATTTTCGAAAAGCAAGATTTTTTTATTAAGCGCAGCAGATTGCCTCAAACGCTGCAGTCCGAAAAAAAGCAAACAAAACTCATTTCTAAAGATCAGGTTTCCAGCGTCGAGCCTATTCCTCGCCAAGATTTGTTATTCTAGTTTCGAATGAACTGAAAGTTGGATAAAAATGGAAATTTGAAATTCAAAGCTATATTCAATGAATTCAATTTAAGTAATGGGAGTTTTTTTGCTGTGAAATATTTTTCCTAAGAATAATAATAATACTGTATCAGACTTGTTTACGAATTTTTACTATCAAGGTCTACCATATTAGCATTATGGTACAAGCCAGGTCGTGCTATCGTCCATTCAAAAAGTCTAGCAAACTTTATTGTAATTACTAAATAACAATTCTCTCAAATTATGATTTACACTTCAGGAATTAGGAGGGCCATGATTTTAGCAATTCAAAAGAAGGCATAGCTTGTTATTGTTCTTGTACATATGCAGTGATACCTTGGATCACGAACGTCTCTGTCTACAAACACCATTTGCGAACAAATTTTGCTTTGCTTCACGAACGATGCTTCGGTTCACGAACACGCACGCACGAAGCGCACGTGACTCGCGGCGCACAGCCACGTCTCCAACACCATCCCAGTTCGCCCAGCTCGCGTGGGTGCAGTAGAGTCCCAACAACAAGTGTTGATAATTTGGATTTACATTAATTGCAATTGATTCGGATCAC
>JAUJYV010000160.1:0-83239 GCA_033995625.1 Ophyiulus pilosus
CTTGACAATTTGGCCCTAATAAATGGCTGCCCAGATTAACCGGTGTCCAGATAAAGCGGAATCCACTGTAGTGTGTTCGTATACAATTTACTGTATATAAAATTTGCCATATCTGTCCAGGTATGTTGACTTTAAGTCCAAATATGATGCTAACTTTGTAAAGCCAAACATACTTGCCAATTTTTGGATATGGTCATATAGTGCATATCGTTATATACATTGTAGGAATATGCCTTATGCAGCATGTTGACCATGTGGCACCATAAAGGGCCAGGTTCTTTATTACGGATATAGCATGGGACAACGCCTGGCCATATATAACTTTTCCACCCTGGTAATTTGTACCCCCAAGCAGCCATTTTGAATTTCCAACTATACTCACGCTTGACTGGCGAAAAGTCGCTGCTGTTGTCCTAAAACAAGTCGCCGAAGCGTGTCCTTCATTTATGAGCGCCCCCTGCACGACCATTAAGCCCCCCTCGGGTCATAAAACCCCTTCTGTCGGGTTCAAAACCCAGGCTGCTGCATGCGTCCAGGTCTCGATGTTTGAGCAATTGTTGCCATTGTTGGTCCTTTTTTTTTGGGCATGGGTGCACTAAACCCCGGGCCCGGGTTTTAACCCCTTCCTTTGATATCCCGCTTAGCGCATGACGAGGAACCCATGGCTCTTTTCTAAAACCCTTCCCTTGCCAACCCAGAGATTAAGGTCCGTCCCGCTCTAGGTTTTCACCCCTTTGAAGACCGATTTTCCTACAGCATTTTGGAAATGTTCTCTATACTGTACTGTATATACAACTCTAGGTTCAATTTTAAATGCAAACACTCTGGGCACATTATCGATTAATTTATAGGGTTGCGAAACCCGTTGAGAATTGAAAGATACCGCCATTCAACTGGCTTAGGGTCTGTCCTAAAAGGGGTCAAATGAGATTGTATCATCCTAGGTTGGAGCGGCCACCACATCAAAGTATACACTTCTATTTGTATATATGGTCTTTGAGCACAAACAAAAAAATCATTGCACGCGTTTTCGGCAAACATACAACAAAATTCGCCAGCGACACATGCATCCCTAAATGGAGAATACTATGTCAGATCTGACTTTATCAGAAATTGGAAATATTTGGCTTATTTGGACATACGAAAAACTGCCACATTTTGCCTATCTATCTTATTTGTCCATATCAGAAATTGGTCACATCTGAATTAGTTATTTGGCAGTTTCAAAAATTGATGGAATCTGACCTAATTGGACTTACCAAGATTTCCACATCTGACTTCTTTGGGCATATTAATAGGTGACCACATCTGACTTGTTTAACCATATCAGAGATTGACCACATCTGACTTGTTTGACCATATCAGAAAATCACCACATCTGACTTACTTGACCATATCAGAGATTGACCACATCTGACTTGTTTGACCATATCAGAAAATGACCACATCTGACTTACTTGACCATATCAGAAGTTGACCATATATGATATTATATAATCAAATTGTTCACATCTGACTTCTTTGGCCATATTAGAGATTGACCACATCTGACTTGTTTGACCATATCAGAAAATGACCACATCTGACTTACTTGACCATATCAGAAGTTGACCATGTATGATATTATATAATCAAATTGGTCACATCTGACTTCTTTGGCCATATCAGAGATTGACCACATCTGACTTGTTTAACCATATCAGAAGTTGACCATATATGATATTATATAATCAAATTGGTCACATCTGACTTCTGTGGCCATATCAGAGATCGACCACATCTGACTTGTTTGACCATATCTGATGTTCTACAGAATAACCTCGTTTATCCGGTCCTCGTTGATCCGGATCAGATTAGTCCGAATAAACTAGTTTGTATACTGTATTATCAAATTAGCCTCATCTGACCATTTTGACCATATCAGAAATTGACCATATCTGACGTCATATTGGTAATTATCAACATCTGACCCATTTGTGTATATTAGAAAATGGTCATTTTGTCCCAACTTAAACCGCCCTTCCCCTATTCTTCCTATACCATTTCTCTAGTCAGGGCCTAGTGAGTTTGGACTACGTAGTCCAAACTGTGTGCTGGTCCTGATATACAAAGTAAATCACTGTTAATTTGTGTATTTTATTTGGATCTTGTCCATTTGGTTCCTATTAAGTGGCTGTTTCTAACATTTATTGGTCCCATTATTAGGAATGTCATGTATTGTGAAAATGGACATGATCAATGTCCGCAAGCCTAGTTGTCACATCTGAATAGAAGGGCGTGGGCCTGGTCTTGCTAAGCAGGAAACTAATTAAGTACTTGGCGATACTTCCGCTTCCGCCCTCTCCAATTTCCCCTTTTGGCTGTAATTAACCTGAGAATATTCCAACAGCCAACGATATTGTCACAATATGGACAATTCAAACAAACAATTAGGCCTCTAATAGGGTTTAACACTACCTCACCCTTATTTATACAATCACAACAAAATGAAGTACAATGGAAATAAACATGTTTTTTTAACATGGTTCTTACATGTTCATAGTACATGTCCAATTCTGTACATGTATGAAATTTCTCATATATTGCGATTTTCGGTACATATAATAATAAAGATTAGGTGTTATTTAATTTTTGTCCAATAGTATTGGGGCTCAAATTTTGGACTGTGGGCTTATGGCAAATAAAGATCATTGATGCCCCGCCCTATAATAACAATGTAACATATTCACATTAATTAACATCCTTAATATGTACATGTAGGAATACATGAAATATAGATGATTTCAAACGCACATGTCCATGCTCAAATCATGTACAGTACAAATATTTTATACTAACAAATATACTATATATAGGTATCTACTTCTCGCATTGATAGGATTCGTATGCAAGTCGCCATATATGAATTTCCAGTTAATACGAAACATGTTTTATATAAAAATGCAAAATTTACAATGTAATTTTTACATTTTTTTGTAAGTTTGTTTAATGACATGTTACATAGAATTTCAAAAGTTTTATACTAATACCCAAATGGTATATTTTGTACTTATAAAGTCAATCCCTACGCCAATCTTTACATTAAAAATCTAATTTTATTATTTAACGCATTTTGTCCCAGTAACACAGACAAACAGAAATATATCACTTGAATAATTCCAGTTTCATTTTGAGATGATGGGACCAAACATCCAATGATTTTTATGCTATATCTTATGGAACCTATCCACCATAAATACACCTATCAAATAAGAATACAGAATGTATAGAACACAGGAATTTTACTTCAATTCTTAAATGTCTTAAGGACCGTATCTTAATTTCTTAAAAAAATCACTGGATTTACATGTAGTGATCCCAACAATAACAAAGAAGGCAGGGACAACGGGATTCCCGTTACAGTATCACAGGATGCATCCTTCAACCGTTAACCGAATATCTATTTGTTGGCCCGCCCCTTCAACAATTTTTATGTTCAGGTGTGGTTAATTTCGACGATTTTAGCTAAGTGACTTAATTGCGTCTCCATGGCGTGCGTTACAAAAAAAAAACCACACAGTTTACCATGCATATTAAGTAGGCTAATTATCAGTGATTTCACCAAAGTGCTTTTTTTTTTTTTTCGTGTGTATATGCGGATGGGTGTGTCCCTTATCCCTAACAGCGACCCCTGCATTTCGATACCGTCGTCCGTTATATACAGGGTTGAATCTCACGGTCATTTTTGTCCGTGATATATCACAGTGATGTCACTGGGCGAATTCATAAACGAAAACGAGGACAGAACCTTGAAAAATTTCACCGTTATTTCGCCGAATTTGCGTGGTTTCAGAGACGAAAATCTTTGAAAATGATAAGATATTCACGGGCGTAGCAATCATATTTTGCATTGAGTGGGCAGGAATCAAAACTGGTCCAAATAGCCAGTGGTCCCATTATCCGTAATTCGCTGTAGTTCACAAAATTGTGCAAATAAATATATAATACAAAATATGTCTGTATTTTGAAACGCTCCCAGCGCCATCTACCGTAGCTTAATCGTTTAGTTTCGGCTGAAAATGTGATTAATCCAAAAAATTCGTGCCGTGCGCGTGCGCACATTCACATCCGCCGAAATTATCGTTTCCGGCTGGAGCTACTGGTGTCAAAGTGTAGCTTATTGCATTAATTCACAAAAGGCCAAAATTTAAAATCTGCGAAAAATTAGGCTGCAAAATAGAAAAGAAGCCTTTCAACAAACCATGATATTGAATGAAGTCAAAGCGTACATTTTCAGCGAAAAGAACCTAGTCAACACACTAGTGTCTTTTAGCATTCGAAATTTTGATGACAAATTTTCCATGAACTTCTATTGAGTTTTCCCGCTAAAGCAAACTTGTTTATACAGTATTTCAGTTGTCAGATAAAATAAACAGCCATTAGCGATTGTGCGTAACATTTCCCACGACTGATTAATACTGCATTCACATGTGGTGACATTGCAACAATCGTCGCAGAAAAACTGGATACATGTTAAATTTATATGAAGATAAAAAAAATACAGGGATATTATATTATCTAAACTGGAAAATTACCTAATTTGGTGTGCAATTAAAAAATAAAAGATTCATGATATTATTTTATTTAGATATTTGAACAATATAGTTTTATAAATGGAGAAATGAACGTTACCCATATACAACATTTACATAATTTGGTACCACAGCAATCACAACATGGCTTCAGTATTTCACAATGGATACTCAATACAAATATAAATGGTAGTTGTTGCTTTTTTGTGGGGGGGGGGGAGGGGGAGGGGAAGGAGGAGAAATGATGTCCTTTTGCATTAACATTATTTTTGTTTTAATTTTAGCCTTAAGCCCACTTTTAATCAGCGCCATCTATGGACATCCAAACGAATTAGCGAGAAAAAATAGTATTTGGTCGACCAACACGTTTGGAGGGGCCTCCAGAGGTTTAATAATTTGCAGAATGGAGCTCTGCTGGTGCTCAATTAAATGCTAATTGCCAAGCACTTTAAAAAAATGGCATTTTGGCAAGGATTTCGATTGTTGGGTGTGGTCCTTCTTCATGCATGCATATCGAAAACGTTTTTAATTACAAAATTCGCGGTGACGTCCGTAATGCAAGAACCCATAAACCATAAAATTAATGTTGCAAACCTGGGTTAATAATTTGCGAACAAAACTGCGAATAAATAATAAAAAACGGCATTCGCAATTTCCTCCCACTGTACACCGCGTATATACGTACAGGGTGTGGCACACATAATTTGAAGGAGAAGACTATGTTTCAAAATGGTTGTCATTTCCAAATACAGTGAATTTGGAGCAGTTACTTACAAATCCTAATCGAATAAAAGAGCCAAAAAATTGTAGTCCCAATTTACCGGTTTTGGGATTACAAGAAACTGCAACTACAACTTGAGGCATGACTTGACCACTATAATGACCTATACAACTTACTGTCATGATACAACTACGACTTGTTACGTCACAATGTCAATGAGATACAACATACACACGATATGTAAATTACTCTATTACGATGACGTCAATAGTTGCACGTTATGACGTTGTTTTTGATAACATTATTTGTTATTTCCTTTTTGAGGACACAAATTTAGTCAGGTCATTTCTGAGACAGGTCACACAATGAGATGATGTAATTAAAGTGGCCAAATGCTATGTCGTAACTCATGATGACAGATCATGATTATTCGCTTGTGCTGACAAATTTGTCTCATTTGGAATGATGACACAATTATCGATACTGTATAGGCATGTCAATGTCCTATATGACTTCTTTTTAATTGGTCTAAGAGCAGCATTGTCTAAAAGTCATGTCATCATAATGTCACTCGACTCTTGATGTCAAGTTTAATTCAAAATGTCATTTGACCGCACTACATATTAATGACGTCATATAATGTTTACCTGGGTCATTTTGATGATACGTGTCATCTTTTAATGATGTCACACTAAATTTCTCATGACGTTCCCGACATAAGATCACTACTGATACATGGGGTCACTTTCCATCACTCATGACGTAATGCAAGAGCAATGACGTCATAATTGAAGGCATTCGGAGCACTGCTTACGACAACTTTCCCTGTACATGTCCTATCATCATAACCTGTGGCCCCTACATATCACATTACAATTATGTTGACACTACCAGCGAAGAAGTGACACATGATGTCAATCATGACATCATCAAGGATTATACATTTGGAATAGAGCAGCATGTAACATTTAGCTATGTTTTACATATACTAGGTGTCGCTGTAGGTCAGTTGGATGAGTAACGGGAAAAGTGACCATGATATCGTAATGTGGAAAAACCAAAGAAATGACTTTTTTTAAACACCAATGTAAGCCTAATCATGACTCCGTGTCAAAACAAAGATGAAACTAACATCCTTGGGAAATAGGCAGAACCACGAATGCGGAACCAGACTTAACCCTTTCTTACGACGCCTATGGGTGTAGCCTTCGACGAAACAACACATAAAAAAAGCATCAAGCCAAGGTTTACATTTGAGCAGGTAAGAAACCAAGATGGTCGCCATGATGCCATCTCGCTCCCGGCCGCGACCTTTGACCCTCCCCTAGCTCGTGCAAAGTGTGGGCGAGTCAAATTTAAAAAACACTGACAAGAAACGGATGCGGATGCGAACACCGAGATGTTTTAGCCTCGAGTTCAATGCAATTGAATCGAGTTGAAAATTCCCATATACGGGAGTTTCACGTGTGTAACAGTTGTTATGTTGCCGTTGGTTTCCTTTTTTCATTTTGTGTGGAAAATATACGAAAAATGCTCAAAAAAATCAGAAATAGAAAAAAATTCGCGTAGACATGTACAGTATTGTTATTATCAGGAGTATGTGGCTCAATTATGATTATTCACGGCCTTCATCAAGGTGATAATAATGAAAACAGATAAAAGGGAAATACAAAGCAAGTATGTACATTGCAGTACTTGCTCTGTATTTTGCTAAAACAAGTATAATATATTGTGATGAATAAAAATTAAACTTTCTAATCTAGTTTTAAATTATTCGAAAGTTATATTATATTGTCGTTAATATTTAGATAGTCAACAGAAGCATTTAATAATAAAAATTTGCGAAAATTGTGGTTTAATTATGACTAATTTCCAATTTAAAACCACAAACGAATTTTCAGAAATGTGTTGCAAGTTCTCATTAAATGCACCAATTAAGGATAGCATTGACAACATGAATTAACTACTGAATTTTTTGCTAAACACATCCTAATGAAAACAAGTGATGCATGTTAAACCACTAGCTAGTACATGAGGAATTTTGAAGCGCCATCTATGTACGTATGTAGACGTGTGGTAAATCCAGCTGAATCTAGCAAAGGCCAACAATGGTAAAATACCATTTTGGCTCGCATCGACTTTGCATAAAACGACAATTTAACGGACCAATAAATACGATAATGCTAGACAAAGCGATTAAATAAGGCGTTGTCGAAAGGTTGTGAAAACGATATCCGGAAATGTCATAATTACTTAAGAAAAATTAAAGAAACAATCGACTTACCATGGAAATGAGCATTCGGATCCTAATCTTTCAGAAATTACGAAATTGTCTTCAGGACTGGCTGATCTTTCAGATAACGAAGATGTACTGGCTGAAATTTGAGAAATAGAAATCGAAATCAAACAGATTTATCGAGATAAGACTCGTATAATTATTAAAAATAAATAATTGCTATCTTAACAACGAGTTGATGCATTGTTATTCATGGTCAATTATCGTGTATTTATACTACATATTTTGTGTGATAATGGGGCATTTGTGAAGATAAAGGTTTATTTATGAACTATACAGTAATGTAATCAGTTTACCGAGGTCACTATTTTATTCTGTGTCGAGTGAATTATGTTTAAAAGGGACAGTCGCTTTTTTGAGAGGCAAACTATTGGATTTTTTATGTGTCCCAATTAAATGGAATTTACCGCAATTACACTCGTATTCAACTTTCTGACTACTTTGTTATTCAACTATTTTAGAAAACCATGTTTTCGATTTTGATATGTTACGTGATGTTAATTTAAATAGATTAATTAACTTTCACACCTCAGAAGGCCTAATTTTGAAATTAAAACAGCTATTATCATGAAATCGGTGAGACTACATCTCTTAAATCAGGGTTACGACCAATTGTAAATTAATACATATTTTTTAAAAAATCCGATGATAATCAAATCTGCAGATTAATTACTGCAGAATACTAAACACCAATGACCAAATTCATACAATTTGAAATGAGTCACCCAATGTTACCTTGATTTTTCACGCATGAATTTCTATTTGGTGTTATATTTTCATTGAGTGAGGGTGGATCCATTATTTGGGATAACATTCAGGTCGAGATATTGTTTTATTCGGATGAATGCTTACCAATACAAAATAGCACAATAACAACAGAGGATGCAATATGACATCAACAACTTGCCAAACATTAACAATGTGCACAAAACAACCTATGTATGCATGGCCATTACAATTGCGATTTGAAGGTAAAAAATTAAGAAAGGTGCATCCATATGTTTTTTTGCATTTTTATATACACGTATATGTATATATTTTTGAAATTGTATTCCATAGTTAGTAATGCAATAAATAAGTCCCATTGTTGAAGTCATAAAATCAATGCCATTTTTTCCTCTTGTTTACTATTTGACAACCTTAGATTTTTCACTTAGTTTTACTATGCGGTGTACTTATCTTATTTTAATAACAACATTAAAGATGGTAAATCACCTTTAAATATTACTTTCCAGACCACCAATTTGAGGTGATAATAAACCACTATACCGTGAAAGTGGAAATTTTCCAGAAAAATTGCTCATGTTGAAAACTGCACATGAAACCAATTTTACAACAACAACAAAATACTTGGATATACTCAAGCTGCATTTCGCCATTCCATAGTGGTCTAAATTAAAATAATAAACCAACTGGGAAGATTTAATTACTTTTTAATTAACCTGAAATTATTGTTGGGAATTGTGGCAACCTGTGGTTACGGAATGGATTTTCATCTTCACTGAAAAACCGATCGATTTGGATACAATGTGTATATATAAGCGAGCATGTGTACATGCACATTTACAAAACTGAAGCATTATTTCAAGGATTTCCAAGGACCTCCCCCACGACTAATTACCACATAATTTTTTACCATTTTTTTCAAAGAGAATGAACAATTTTCTATCGAGATTGAAAAAAATGAATAAATAGGAATACAAGAATTCAACACGAATTTAAAGCATAATTCCAGAACTGTCCGAGGGGATACAAATTCAAGCATATTTCCTGACTTTCCGATTTTCAAGGCTGCTGGACAATCTGGAGGAATCATTCAAAAAGCAACTTTTTTGGTTTTTTTACAAACAATGGGCCTTTAGTTGTTCACACAGATGCTAAAGGTCCATTTACACACGTCAGTTGTATCTCCGTTCCATCAGTGAATTCCATACGTTCCATAGCTTCGACCCTGAACTGAGTCGTAACGGATGTGTTTAAATGCGCTTTTTATATATTATTAAAAATAACGCTTTATTTTACAGATATGTCACTTTAAAGGCTTCACCTACAATGTTTATGTGTTGATGTATATGCTGTATACGATTCTAATACAGTAACGTATATACAGGGTTTCACACATTTAGTGGGGTTCCTGTACATACCAGGGGTTGCCGGATTACGGAGGTGGTCGCAATGGGAGGTCGGGCCCATAAAAAACGATCCCACGCCTCCCGCAAGCGGAAGTGATCGCCATTTCATATCCACGTGTTTTTATCATGTTTTCCGATGTCATTCGTGGCTTTTTATTGTTCTTATAAATCCTATTTTTATTCACTCCCAAAGCACTTAAATATGACATTCGCTTTATTTGCACGAAATGTGAACCTAATAAAACTGACATCGCTCTTTTTTATATCCGAAACCACACGAACACGCCGTTCGGTTTCCCCGTTTCATTTTTCATTAGTCTTTAAATTTTATGTTAATTATACATTTGTGTTAATTGGAATTAGTGACAGAACGATTTACAAAAGTTGGAAATGAATGCGAATTGATACAAAACCTATAACAACGTGTTCAGTAAATATGCAGTGCACATTTCAAAGCATTTCAAGGCTTATCCCTTAAAATTTCAAGGACCCCATCCCCGGTAAATCATGCCCTAACCTAACCAAATTATTTGGTTTTACCATATGGTAAATCTAAGACACTATAAATATGAAATATTTTCAATATAGTTTAGATAATATTTCTTCACAACATTAAGCACACGTGATTACAAATTATAGATGAAATTTTGAAATAATGAATATATGTGTAAAATATAAGTAAATAAGTGGACCTAAATATATAAAACACGAAATCATCAAAAACAACGTTTTTATTAAATTTACACAAATGTTCATTTAAGAAACGTGATAATTTTACGTAACACCTGTATATTTTAGGCAAATCCAATACCATTTCCGGTATCGATAATTTTTAAGGTCAATAGTTAATGTTGGCATTACGGAAACATTCAATCTAATTCATGGTAATATGGTGACAATTTTCTACATTCTTATTTGTCATTCACTACAATTCACTGAACGAAATTAAACTTTTAAAACAATTAATATGAAATAATAATAAATGTATCGACTTTTCATTTCCGTGTTTTTCCCCGTCTGAAATATGTTTTAATGTTTTGTTTTTGATGGCAATGGGTGGGACCAGTCGCAGCGGCTGCATCATATATTTATTCGATATCAAGGTCGTATAAAACGAGGGCTGACACCTCCATTTACATTAAAAATGAATCAACGGTTTCACCAAAATGTCGATACAATAGGAACGGCTTTTTACTTTTATTCGTAGCATGATTTTAATAGTATCAGGAAATAGTCTGGGTTTTTCAATAGAACTACAGTATATAAATATACACCTTGTTGAATTATTGGAACTAATTGATCATTGGAATCTAATTTTATTAGGAACTAGTATTGGAACTCTGTAGATTTGAAAATTTGTAACAGAACAGTAACGAGTTTTATAAATTTTGCATGATTTTAATTAACACTGGACTGATTTTCCAGGAACCGGAACACAAACAACTGAACTGAATATGGACAGATTTCAATGAATATGGAACGATTTTAATGGCCCTGGAAGGTTTTAAACCAACAATAACAGATTTTTACAGAAATCGATTGACAAAATCCACACATCTAAATGATTCTATTTGAACCCTCAACAATTTGTTATAATCAGAATACATTTTAATTGCCATGAAAATATTTTTCACTAAACAAAATCCAGTGTTACAGAACTGGAACGATTTGGATTAAGTTCAATGGATTTCAATGGGTATGGAAATGTTTTTGACTAAACAGAATTCAGTGTTATTCACCTGGAAAGATTTACTACACGAATCTGAAAGAATTTTAATGGAACGGAATCCAGTGTTATCGAATTTTTGCCAGGAACATCAACAGAATTGATAAGATTTTCTAAAAAAAAAAAAAAAATAATAAACTGCTTGCTTCAAAATAGAAATATATTTTTTAAGAAACTGGATATTTTTCAAATACTTGTAAATAAATTTTCGGAATACACGAATTTTCAATCTTTCAAGAAGCAATGAGATGAAAGGCTAGAATTGCAACATGAAAATCCTTATCGATGTAAATGTCCGAAGAAAAAGAAGGAAAAGAGATTACTGTTCGTGATTTACGCCGAAGGTCGTTTCACAGATTCTGGGTTAATCTATTTTTCCTGAAATCCTCATCCGTAACGCCAGCATTTCAGGAGGAAATAACTTTTGATTTCCTTCAACGATTTTGGAGGTAAACGTACAAAGATGCTATCAACCACACGTTTGTGACGCTTCGAAACCGCTTGGGGGCGCTCTATGCCTTTGTGGTGAAACTTTACTTTTTGCCAAAATCGTTCTATTAATTGGAATGAACTTTGATGTTTTTCAGAAAAACATCATTTTAGCTGAAAAATATCGCCTATACAATTACCATTTAAATCGTTCCAATCAATTTGAAATAGCTCGATGTAAACATGTAAAAGAACAAATAATTGCACAATTTACATAAAAATCTTACGACCTTTTCTTACATTTTTCGTAAAAAATGTATCCTATTCTAATAATAGCATCGTTAACTTTAAAATACTTCATTTTTTAAAAAAAATACTCCAAATTAAATAAAATATTCCCATTGAAATAAATGTTTTTAAAATTTATATCAAAATTCTTTACAGTTAACAAATGAGCTTTCCAATTTATGAAAAATCCTCATGTTAACAAATTAGCCTTCCAATTTCCATATAAAAAGTTCCAGTTTTTATTAAAATCTTCCAAATTATGTACAAAAGCTCAAATATATATACAAAACTTCTAATACCCCAAATTAGATAAATGCCCTTCAATGGACAAATAAACATTTCAATTTACATAAAAATATTCCAATTAAAGTAAAAATATTCAGATTTATAGAAAAACATTCCAATTTATACAAAAACCATCCAAGTATTATAAAATGTGTTCTAACGTGTATTACAGCTATTTAACATAAACATGTACACATAACAGCATTCATGTAATTTAGATAAAATGATCCAATGTACATAAATATTCACCTAAATCAATGGAAGTTGCTACAATGTACATGCAAGATTATATGTTTTCCTTAAAAAAGCCAATTCCACGAGAATCTATGTCATCAATACTTTATAACTTCCCTAAAAATCAATTTATACTGCATGCAATGCTCGAATATTAAGATGGAAGTTTTTTTATTTCAAACTGTGCATATATAATTATCAGTATCATTAATATTATTAGATTTGAGTCGCTTAATTGACCGCACAACAAGTGCCAACCATTTGTTATCAAAAGTAATAATTTGGTGAAATTGCGTGAAAATTTAATGTTACAAAAAAGCAGGTGTTAGGAGTTAGAACTGACATATCGATAACTTATGTTACGCAACTAGCCCCGCCCAATACTTCCTATCATCACGCAATATATAAAATGCCAACCATTTTAATACAATTTAGAATTAGAACAATACATGGAAATAGAAAAAATACCTTTGCTATAATTTGCAGGGAAAAGCACAAATTAAAAACGCATTGTTTTCGTAGCATTGGGGTTATACAGTGGCGCCATAATAAAGTATGTGGACACTATGAAACGATGAATATAACATATCAAATAGATTTAAAAAATGTAATAAATGAAGGTTATTATTTGTATAACTTATTTATGTTCCAAAAGAAAATGCAAAATATAATTATTTTATACAAAAATATAAAAAAAATGGTAAGGTCAAAGTATTTTAACAACATACATATATAGGGCACTCTGAAACATGTCCTGAAACATGCCTTCACACGTCCCGAGGAATTGTTACGTATACGGTCATTACAACTTCCCTAAAGATAGTGAGTTAGTGCAGTTTGGAATATAGTGAACAAGACCAATTACCACAGATTAGCTGTGGAGAAGAAGAAACCATGCATTAGCTTGACCAACAAAGTCAAGTGACTCGACTTTGATAAGGAACATCTTAATAGACCAATGGCTTCATCCGAAAACATGAAATAACTGGCGAAAAACGAGTGTAGGAAGTATTCCCAGAAAAGTGGCATAGAATAAACATAAATGCTATATAAACATTGGTTTATTCCATGCCAAAAATGCGGAAAGCCGCCACATGAGCAAATGAACTTCATACAAACATTAATAATCTCATTTCATGTAATGCTTACATGTGTAATTTAAGTGTCCAACTATGTACTTTGAGACCATATAATTTTTCGTTTTTGTGAAATTACAATTTTCATATTTTTTAGATAATAAAATAATACAACTAGTGTGAAAAATTGATAAGCTTCATTTATAACATTTTGTAATATTTGTTGATATTTTTTTTTATTCAACATTTTCATTGCGTCCAAGTACTTTTTGGTGTCACTGTACTTGGTAGATTTAATCACTGGTCACTGCTAATCAGTGCCACTCACAGAGTATTAGCCGTATTATATACCGTCAGTGCTGCTATGGCACGTACATCCACGTGCGTTATGTTTAGTCTTGCTTTCAGCTAGTGTTTAATTAGTACACTACACATAAAACACCATGACATTGAACTAACTTGTACAACAGTTGCACTTAAATAACATTCAATTTGATGTTTTAATAATGAGCCACTTGCCAGTATTATTACAACATTAAAGATAATTATTCAAAAGAGAATTTTGAACGAAACAGCATTAAATCAAAATTCGTGTCATGTTTAAAGCTGACCATTTCATTATAGTGAACTGTCAGTTCTCCTATAACTAAGTAAATTGTTGGTTCCTTAAATGGCAACAAGGCCTAAGAAAAGAAATACGAACAGGGATGAAAGTTATACAGTCTAATACAGTAAGTGATACACCAGTAACAGAATCAACAAAAAAACGAAATTTCCATTTCATACTAATCGGTTTTCAGCCAGGATGAAATCCATTCCGTGACCACAAGCTAATTTATAAAAAGGATTGCCGGACAGAGTCTGGTGTGAAGATTAACCTTAATTTTTTTCACAATGTTTTCAAATATTGCGAAATTACTTTATCTTTCCCCCTTTGAAACCCAGTTTTAAGGACGTTAATTTGTGGAAAAAAACCTAATGTATATAATTGAGTCGAAAACTAGTAAAAACCTTCGTAGAAGAGCCAGTTGAAGTCTGCCCTTTTCGTTACGGGTTATGCTTCTGCATTAATGTAGGAAACTACTTAAGCAAGGTCACACGTTGTAACCGAATGGCCCGAGGCCTTAAAAAACAGATTCGTGTCTGGATTTGCAAATCTCAACCAACAAATTGGTGCATCCTTAACGAGACTGTTTTGTTTTGTCGAAAACAAAAGAAAACGATTCGCATGATTTCGAACAACGTTAATTGAGCTAATTTAATATTTAATTGCCTTTAAATTTTTTAAGCTTATCACTGAATCTGCATCTTTTTGTACCCCGAATCAAATTAAATTTGAATAAGAAAAAACAAAACTATTTATCATCTTTAATAATATTAAGTTAATTAGTGTTATACATAATTTTTTCCTTAGTTTTCCCTCACTGGCCATGTGTAAAATTTTCCTTTCTTAGATAACATTTTGACAAAATGACGCCACTGGTTTATAAGTTTTTACAATATCCATAATAAAAATTTCATTCTTAAACTTTGCTTTATATTTGGAATATCTTTAATAAATAATCTGCATGCAGTAACATTAGTATTTTTTTTGGGAAATATACTTAAATATTGCAATGGAATATACACGAATATACTGCAATAAGTATTTGATAAAAAAAAAATGTGCCACATGTTTGCAATTGAGCTAACAGAGTTTCTTATCGTGCATGCAGTACATACATTATTTTCGAAATGTATACCTGCCTCTATAAAAGTGGTGCTATAATAGCATGTTTTAGCTCTATTAACGCAAAATATGATTTAATAAATTATTCATTGTATTGCATTATAAACTTAAGCTCTTTATCTTACATGCAGCAAATACTGTACATTATTTTCAAAATGTTATGCTAACAATCCAATACATTTCAAACTGCATCTACAAGTCGTGTATTATATAGTAGTAAAATGGCATGTTCTAGCTGTAATAATGCAAAGTATCTTTTAATACATTATTCATTGTATCGCACTATAAATTTAACAAATAGTGACCCTATTAAACATGCTTATTATTTAATTATATTGAAATACAAAGTGTATAGATAATCACGAATACAATCACTATATTGCATGCTGTGCAGATTGAACAAAATGCAGAACAATTGAAAGACTATAATTTTGAAATATTTAGTGAAAATAATGTTACAATAGAGCAGTCTACTCTAGATATACTACAAGTGATATTTTGGATATTTTCCAAGCAGATATGGCATAACAGATTAATTAGCCATTTTAGATACTTTGCAAAATAATTGATTCAGACCCTTGGTGTGTCCCAATTAACCGGAATCCACTGGATACGTAGTAAAGTTTCATTATTGTGAAATTGAACAGTCTCCTTTAACCACCAATTAATTTATTCCGGCCACAAATCTATTTCAAATTCAATATTCATATCCCAGTTGTCAGAAGACAGACATTGACTACCTTGGCCTTGGCACCATATTAACGTAGGGATCCACCGGTTGCACAATAACCCGTTTAGTTCAGTGGTTTGGGAGAGCTAAAATGACGACTGTCACAACTTCGTACATTAAAACTTTTTTTTTTGTAATCGCCAATTAAATTTGACAAATATGTGCTCGTTAAAATTACGTATTGACAACTGACCTCATTCACTATTATTATGAGACCGTGCAGCATCTGTCCTTGACCAATATGGCTTCGGATCCCCTTGTTATACCATGTCCAGTTAAGTTCAATCGGCCATTAAGGAAGATTTTAAAGTAATAGAGAGTTTGAGCCAACCAACGTTATCGTTATAGTTTCGTTAACGTTGGTTGGCTCAAACTCTCTAATATTAGAGAAACTAAACTCTCTATTATCACTAGCATCGCCAATAATATTCATATTCATTGGAAAATGATTAAAAATGAGAACAACGTTCTACTCTGTGTCGTCAGTTAAAATGTCTTAATAGAGAGTTTGAGCCATCCAACGTTAACGAAACGATAACGAAAACGTTAACGAGAAACAGCGCGGGAAGCCCGGAATGACATTGGAATGCCATGCTTCGCATAGGGTAGTCCTTGACATTCAGGACAGCCAGCGCTGTTTCTCGTTATAGTTTACGTTAACGTTGGATGGCTCAAACTCTCTAATTACAGATCAAAGTTAACGAAATAAATTTCTTAAACACGTAACTTTTGTTGTCATCTGACAACAATGTCCTTGAACAGTGGATATAAGGAACTTGTTAAAAAAAAAATTCCGGTTGCCCCACCCTTGAAATTGAACAGATTATTTCCATGAACATATTACAAACTTGAGCCATCTTCAACCTCATAAAATACTGAATCACCTTGGATTGCTTAACCGGTGATTAGAGCTAATATCCATCATGATCATTGGATAAAGCATTTAATCGCAGATTAAGTTTAACGGTAATAATCAGTTTAAAATGTATTCATTATTCCATCTAAGGTAATTTGAATTGCACGATTTAATTGGCGATTAGCCCAAATTTGACATATTAACCGCCGATTAAATGTTCTGCAATGCAAGATGCCTGATAACTGATGGAATTAATTAATCGTTCCTTCCGCATATCAATAAACATTGGTAATTAAGGCATGCTACTTAACCGGCGATTAGCACAAATATTCATTACCAGTTGTTAATCGACGATTAAGTTTAACAGTAAAATTAGTTATACATTCAAGGAATCATTCTATAGTATAGCAACCGCAACAGTAGCAACCATGCCCTTGAAAAGCTTGGCTTAACTGTTTATTAGCACTAATGAGCCTTAATCGGCGATTAAATTTAACCAAAAGTGGGGTTAACCGCAGTCACTCCGTTATCCCAAACAACGGCCAGCAAGCAACGATATTCACCGGCTGTAAACACGTTTAGTTACCCGTTGATTATCCATGTGACACGGGCATTGTTCCAATACGAATTCCAGGATTAACTATAATCAGCCGTTTAAAAAAACCTTAACCGGTTCCACCGTTAGGCCTATCGCTTTCATATAGCACACACTGCCTTTTGTTCAAGCTGTCGCATTGCAGCCAAAAAGCCCGGCACTTAGGCTTTTCTGGCGGCGGGGTGAGGAGCGAGTGTAGGCGGCCAAAATGGCATCGTCCAAAGCCGTGCAACTAAGGGGTTAGGAAAAAGCACGGAAAAGCACGTAGCGTACCATGCGGCATTTGAACGCTGTTTGGCCGGGGAGATTTCTGATCGTTACCGCGCCTGAATTTGGGTGTTTTTTTACGGACTAAGCCATGACCTTACCTGTGGATCCTCCGTGCGCGTTTTCCTGCGTAAACCTGGCTTTATGCCCGTTTAAATCCATGACAAAATCGGCACTCACTCGTCGTTATTTACGGAGGAACAACAGCTATGCCACCGGCTGCTCTCCGAATGCACGGCGGCCATCTTGGATGGACCACGCCCAATATCCGGGCATTGGCGGATGGACACACCCGGACCAAGCGCGCGGTTGTCATGGCAACGAGGCACGAGATCACCGGCCGAAGGTTGCGAACCTGGCGGGAAGATTGGAAAGCAGGAGATTACGGAGGAGGATGAAAAGATTTTAAAGAGGAAATTTTAACCCAATAATGAACGTTATAGCCTGTTATAAACTGGCTATACTAGGGAATAATAGAAATGTTAATAAACGTTTAAAATAATATGTGGCTGGCAGCTAGCTTTGGAAGGCTGGAATGTCATAGGAATGCCATGTTATGCCTATGGTAACCATTGTCATTCCAGCTGCTCATGATGTTATATGATAATTTAAATTATGCAAATAAAATATGTTGAGTAATTTTTCTGGTATTTTTTCTGTTTTTGATTTTGGTGCATAAATGAAACAAAATTAAGAAAGCAGTGTGTTGAAACAAACAGTAGTCCAAGTCACGGAATGAATTTTAACCGATTGAAGACCTACATATGTATATTTGGATAGAATTCCACGTTCGAGTCATGAATGCGCGCAATTGCAACATTTCGTATGTATGATTTGGATAGACTTCATGTTTAAACAACAATGAAATCTATTCCGTGATTTGGGCTATCGTAACAAAATTTGAATAAAAAGTTGTGTCCACATTCGATTTGAAATTTGTACTTTGGATTGTGAAAACCCCACTGACAGATAAGATATGCTAAGTTATAGTAAAGATAGATAAGAACGCCTAAATATACCACAAATAAGGCATACATATATTTAAATATATTTTTTGATTTACCTGTCTGTACATGCATACAAAATATGTGTATACGTTATACATGAATCGGTAATAAAAACATATTTAAGAATCTAATTTTTGGTACAAATGAATTTATGTAGTTTGAAGGACATTATTACATACACTTTATATTAATGTATAATTTAATTTTGGAAAACATGTGGAAAACAAAAAACCAACTACCCTTTGGATTCAGCCGACTGCAATGAAATGCGATGTTAAATTGGGGACACCCCGGTATAAAACTGTCTCATTTACGCAGTCTTTTTAATATTTTGTCCACATTTTTCATATTTAAAATACATGTCCATTTAATGTAATATACACGTACTACATAGTATGTAGCTTTCACAATTTTATGGATGAAAATTTAATATAATAATACAGCTGCAATAAAAAAATTATAAACTCATAAAATAGAAGAAAAAAAATAAAAAGAGGAAAAATAATTGGTGAAAAAGTGGATTTTAGCCATTTCCCAAGCATGAAATTTCACTTTCAAAGTAACGGTGGAGGGTCATTAAATGTCCCCTTAAGTGTACCTCTCGTACCCTCTCTTGGGGTCCACCTGCTCCGGTTGTTCGGACAAAGTGCTCGGTAGGGACACTAATTAATGGCCCTTAATCATAACAACGTACAATAGAATGACAGGTGGCGCTGCGTCAATGGCCGAAGAAATCTCCCAGAAACTAACCTCAGGCCGGGGTCGTTTTTCCAGCCCAAAAGCAGGGACATCGCCGATGATTCGTCCGCCAAAATGTCCTCGTTTGGCCTCGCCCTGGCCCGAGGCTAAGTGAACGGAGGAACGGACATTCGTAACAATAAGTGGATGGTGATTAGCAACTGGAGAGAAAAATGAGGGAAAATAGCATCAGGTAGCAAAACACACCCTAATGATCATTATAATAAACAGGGGGTCGAAGGGGAGGTCACCACACTCCCGAGCTTAGCATTCAGACATGTTTTGCAGATGAGCGGTTGGGCAGTTTCAGCAGATTGGCAGAAAGTGGGGAATGAATTAGGTAGTTCATATAACACCTTAATGGCGATTGTAAGAAGCAGGGGGTCAAGGAAATATTACCTCCCTTCCAAACGTAGCGTGCAATATCACTCAGACTTTGCAATTGGGCAGTAGAGCAGTTTGAGGAAAAGGGCCAAAAACGAAGTCATTGAAAAAAATCATCAAGGAAGCCTTAGGAAGTTAATAAATGATTACTAGAAGCAGAATTAGCGATACACTGCAGGGCTGTGTCAGTGCAACGGTTGCAAATGTTAACGCATACGACTACTACTGTTTTATGAAAAGTTCTTGTAAGCCATGAGCCGTTACGTACTTCCGTTTCACCGCTACTGCTGAACTTGCACCTTAACACCGGCAACAAAGACGTAGCACTAGTAATGTCAAAACAGCAAAGGTGACGCCATTGGAAATTTGACTGAAATATCGAATAAGGACCTAAAACGGATGCTGCCAATGAAATACAACGTTCTTGTGTAAATGATCGAATTCGGTTTCAAGACCAAAGTAACATCAATAAAAATGACCAAAATGGCGTAATGCATACGTGTAATAACCAAGTAATTTGGCATTAACGTAGTTGTTACAGGCAATTTCGCCATTGCCTGCCTTCTATAGATTAAACAATGGAAGTTTCATTCGTCTATTCAATCGATACGTTAACAATTTTGCTAACATGTATAGCGGACATAAAATTTTTTTTTTTTTTTTCTGATCAGTTTCAACAGTCTTTTTATGGAAACCATTGCTTTCAGATAAAACTGAACGACCATGACTCATGGATTCCACTTTCCTTGAAAATGATACAACGACTTCTTGCATTATCTATACAAACACATTCATTGTCTATATAATGTGTAATGAAACAATAATTTCTATATAATTAGCAAATAATTTTACAGGGTTTTTTTACGCAAAAAAATGGAAATGAAAATATATGGGAATTGAAGGTTATCATATATTCATTGTCTTCAGAGTTTTTACAGTGTACAAGGTGTTCTACATTGTAACATAAGTTTGCATTTGCATTAAATAATTTGTAAGCATACACAGTGTGTTCCAACCCGCTTAAATGCACAAACCGGATAAATGCACACCACATATTTTGCAAGCCCCATATGCAACTTTTGTATGGAATTGTGACCGGATAATTGCATAAACCGGTTAATTCCACATTTTCGGCTTACAGATCGCTGTGCAATTAAGCGGGTTCAATTGTACAAACACACAAGTACTGTATACCTAGAGTTAACCTGATAATTATCAGCGATACCAAGCTTGAGGTATATTATGCACCAAAACAAAACCTTATCAAAGCAATAGGTGATATGTGTTAAAGAGCAGGAACTTACATTAACCATAAACCTCTTTAAATGATACTTTAAGAGTGTCTTAAATTTTAGTAAGGTTAGTAAATCTTATAAAGCAGCAGTAGTCCTAATAAATCGGCTCTTGCCTAATAATAGTATACAAGGACACCAACTTTCTCCTCCTGATGCAACTATTGCCTCTGGCGGACACTCCTTCAATCAGCATTTATTTTTTATTTTTCATAAAAAAAGTTTACCAAACAATTCCGTGTAATGAATGGGCAAAGCTTACAAAGGAAGAAGGTTTTTCTTTGAAAATTTTGAAAAGTTTTTGATTTATCCGGTATCATAGCCACACCTGCATTCTCTTTGAACAAAATTCACACTCAGATGCAAAAGCAACAGGTTTTCATCGATTATTTCTTAGAAAAAAAAAATTACTCATCTTTTTCGCAATAATAAAGAGATGATAAAACGTTTTCCTATATAACAATGGAGTTTAAAACATAATCGAACTGTTAGTTTATTCGGTAAAAACTATATCTTCCTGTTACTTTTTTGCTTAAATGCTGTCGACTATATAATCAAATTTTCAAAAAAAAAATTTAATTTTCCAATTTCAAAATTAAAAACAATATGTGTATTCATTATTTCATATAATTGCCTACAAACTATGTTTTATCTAGATGTAAAACATCCAATTTTTTATCACCCCATTTTTTATTACCCAAATCGGAAAACTAATAACTACACGTTTGTTTATATATATGACAGCAAAATTTATTGAATTGACCATAAAATGCATCGGTATATATTTTATAGGTATAAATTGTCATTCAAAATACGTTAATTTATATTTCTTTCTATTATGTATACTCAGTCCACTCCGGATAATGGGGCTTCATTGTAGAACATGATAAATGGGCTTCATATCAAAGGGCTCCATTAAATAAACATTAAACCGTGCTCTTTTCATAGCTATTAAAAATTATAAAAAGATCCAACAAAACAAATCCAAAATACTAATACCAATTACCAGGTGGACCGAGTCCCATAATTCATGTGTGCTTACTATAAATATCCACTTTTAATGTTAACATTATTCACATTACATACAGTATTGCATTGTTATTTCCATGCTAAATTATTGAATTATTTTGTCGATGTTTGAATTTGTATAATTTTAAAATAAAACTTATCAAAAGTATGTTTATATGTATGTTTAATAATGGTATTTTATGGCTAATATGTCTGGGAAGAGTGATGATGCACATGTATGTTAGAAAATATTTATGGAGATGTAAGACAATCTTTGTCCATATATGGAAAAAAAGGAATTTATCAAAACTTCATATATTGAAATAAAATCATTTAAATTGAATACGTATGATGAAGTTATATTAATTTTTTGTTAATTGTATAGTCAATGTTCTCAACTAATTGAAAATATAATTATGTATGGACAAAAATGCCTTATATCGTCATACATAATGTGTCCAATTTCTGATATGTGCCTATATGATATTTTACAAATATCAATCCCTCTGTAATTACCATTATTTTTTTACCCGAGAATTGATGAACTGCTTCTTTTTTTTATTTTGGAAGGTTGAATTAATTACCTCACCCTTTTTCTGCAACTAGGGTATTAAATTTTGCCGTTAAATGCTTGTGTCACACAGTCGCTAATTTGTGCACGATGCATTTTGTGAACCGCACCCGAAGCGTGTTTATTCGGTTAATGTGCCTTAGTTAACCAACAGTTAAAATGACCGATTTGCTGTGTTGATTTTTTTTTGCGAAGAAATTGGCGACGAAGCGTGAACTCCGCTTATAACGAAATGATCATAATAATAAAAAAACTAAGCAATTGTAAAACCTGCTGAAGAAGAAGAGTCCCCAATTGGCCCACAGGGGTCACTAGCCTTTGCCAGTCATCCTAACTCGGTAGTGTACGACTGTTATCTAGCATTTAGGTCAAATCTTCGTGAAAGGGTTAAAGCGCAAATTGCCATTCTTTCTTCCTTCCAAATCGATGTTGACTCTAAACCCCTAGACCAGCATTGCAAAAATTCTGATATTGTCATGTCAGAAATTGAACAACTTTGACCTGGTTATATATGGTTTAATATGATTATATGGCCCCATATCCACGTGAGTAGAGACTTGTTTACGGAATCAAAAGTATACAGCCACAAGCAAGTACATACATACTGTATTCTGTATATACCGGACGTGGCTAATTCATGATATGATCATACATGACAAATTTCCAGTAATTCTGGCATTCATGTAATTTCACCAGAATTTGACTGGATACGTTTTCAAGTATAGTACAGAGGCACCATCTACCCGTAAAAATACCAAGTAAGGCTTTACTTACTAATGTAGTCTATCTTAAAAAGTTCCAGATATACAGTATGTCTCTTTTCATTGTTTGGATAGTGAATACATAGTACAAAGCAGTGTTGGGCAGTAATTGATTACAAAATGTACTAAAAAACATACAAGTACAAAAGTAATTGAATGCAAATGTACACAAAACATACGAGTGCAATGCACTCCATTACAAAAATTTACTCATAACGGTTGATTACGCATGTACTTGAGTATTAACATAATCTGAAATTATAAGTACCAATGTAATCGAGTATGAGTGGAAATACTTTAAGTAAAGAGTAATTTGAGTAACGAAAATGAGTAACTTGAAATGAGGGTCATCATAAAAGCTAAGATGAATGTATCCTAATTTTTACATTTCAACTTATGAGTCGTTTGTTATCGGATGTACTGTTCAATTTTCACTTTAATTATTAAGGTTTTGCTAATGTCTAACCAGGTTTATTCTGTATTCTCACATTCATTAACATTTATTTTAAAAATTTTAATCGTGTCTGCCTGTAATAAAACCTACGGTGTTTAAAATAGTTCTCTAAACAACACTCGTAATCGGTACTCATTTCCATGAGTGCAATTTAGCCAAATCTGATTACGATACTACTCATACTATGAAATGTGATTCCACAGATACCCGTAATCAGTACTTCTGCTCATTTTTGCCCAAGTCTGATTACTCATTTCATATGACTACTGACATGTACTCTACTTATACCTGACTTATATACTATATAATATGATTTCACTGCAATCTTAATCAGTACTCCTACTCATGAGTGCAATTTGCCCAATTCTGATACAAAGACGTTATTTATAATTTATAATTATAATATATATATAGTTCGAACATGCACAAAAACACCAGGTAATACCCAGCTTACTGCTCTAGACATCTCTAGTAGTTTCACAGATGTTGTTTTCGCAGTTTAAATGGCGTATAGTACAGAGGCGCCCCCTACGCTAACCTCGCCTCATTTAAGCTAATCTAGGCAGACTCAAAAGGCGTTTATCATAATCCGGAAAGGGATTGCAGTAATCCATTTATTCGCTCGAGAAATGTTTCACTCTTCACGCATCGCTCCAGTTTCAAAGCCCTCAGACACAGAAGAACAAAAAAAAAATCCAAAATAAACATTTAAAAATGGAGTCATGAGTTAGCAAAATTCAGAGAAATGATACGAGCAGCAGGCGCATCGCACGAATATCAAATTGATGTCACTGAGCAACTTAAAAAAAAGCGTTTCCGTGTTACGATTAATCGCCATTAACACATTTTTTAAGCGAATCATCAGGTCGCAACCTGATGGTACAACCTGTGGTCGAAGTACCAATGTGACACCACCAGGAACCTATCATATTGGGACTTTGGTTTAATCCTTAATTTCTTTTTCACACTTTTGTCACCTCACCCTGTAATCAGATTTAATAGTATCCTTCACACGAGAGGCTGGTAACGCCAGCCGGATACACTGTTTTCAGAGAATGTGAATGGGCGCATGCGCGAGCGGATGGTAAACTTCACCTAGCTGATTTATGGAGCCTGTGAAAGCAGTTATTCCCATTGAATTAGGTAATTGATAGAATATTGTGGATAAGTGGTTTCTAGCTTGTGATTGATCCAGACTAAGTCGATAAAATGGAGGCATTCAGGTGTACTGTATATTTTTCTAGAAAATGAAAATTTTATACGAAAATTCATCATAAATAAAATAATTTTATGTGTAATTTGGGGAAATATATTTATAATTGGATGATTTATTTAAAATACAGTTATTACTACAAGTACTGTACATTGTGTCTGTATGTTACATACTATATATGTATACATAAGTATGATTGAATCAGTTTATAGTATACTTGGACATTATCTTTAGATCCTTGAAGATAATAGAAATTGTAACTTCTAACTATATACATATAAAGTTTTAGACAAAAAATGTCAAAATATCAAAGTAACATATGTACAATCAATGAAACTCAAAATAATATACACACAATTTTGTATTTTTTAATTAATACATTTGAGAAATTAACTACATACATATGTATGCATTTTCCCAAAATAATCATGTAAAAATAGCTCAGTTTTTCAAAAGCGTAGTAATAAATACATATTGCATGGAGGGCCACGTATTTTAGTAGGAAAAATTAGTTGTTTACCTTATAGGGGAACAAAAGTCCCACTATTATATTTGTACATGGATTTTACTTCCCCTACCTTATACTGACTGCAGGGTACTGAGTTGAATTGAATTGATCCCAAATTTGGGACATCATAAATTATACCAGCAGTAAATTTGGTTTTAGCAGAGTTAACCCACATTGGGTCTCGTCTAGGGTTCAGTTGCACCATCGTCTGGTATGCAAATGAGGGTCCCTCCCTCGCCCCCTTTGACCCCACCTGAATTTGGCCATATGCAGCATATTGACTCGCATTTGCATTAAAAAAAACTGGTATGTAAACAGTGCATTGCACTTGCCTTATTGTACCGTACTGGAAGGTATACCGGTTAGGAAGGAGGGAGGGAGTGGATTAAAAACCACAAAAATTCCCGCTTTAAAAAAAAGGGGGCCAAGCGGACGATTTGAGCAGCCGGGGTCATCACCTCTGGAGGGGTCAGGGTGCTGACCAGGTGACCACATCCTCATACGGCACGGGATAAGCAGTAGCCAATCCACCTTCGGAGGTCCTAACCGGTAGAAAAGCATTTCCAATTAACCTAACCTACATAAACTATCTGAAAGGCGAATCGCCGAACGGTAAGGGGGTTGAATTAATTAAAATATAATTAATCTAGGAACATAGCATACTGATATTATTAGAGGGTGAGGGCAAGGAGGGGCCATCGAAGCAACGGGAAGAAAATAAGCGAGTTACAGTAATCTTGGATTTATTTAATCGGCAATTAAATCAAGTCATGGTAGACCTTCCCAATGATTTCGATTAAAAATAGGTTTTTTAATATAATTATATATAATGGAATATATAATTAATTTATAATAAACATATAATTATAATAAATACGATGCAGTTTTATATATTCACGGAAATTGGATTTATTTAGTAACTTTCGCTTTAAGTTTTAAAATTAAGGAAACTTAAAAATTGGCAAAGTTTCGAGAGAAAAAAAAGATAATAATAAAGACGAAAAAAATATTGAGAAAACTTAAAAAAATTATAAATACTGTACACATAAAATATTAAAATAAAATATAACTATAACAACTACAATTTTAGACCATAAAATGCATTTTCCACACAATCTGCAATCTTTTCTCATAATCTTCATGTTTTCATAAATGTTTTATCGTTATTTCTATTAATGTATTTTTTGAATATTGCATCGATATTCACCATCGATTCATATTTCCACTTTGTAAAGCTTTCTTTACATATTAACCTCCTTCACGTGAGAGGCTAGTAACATCAACCGGAAATGCTGAAAATCAGCTTCGTGCACATGCGCACATTCATATCCGCCAAAATTAGCGTTTCCAGGTGGAGCTACTATAGAGTCTAAAGTAGAGTTTGTAGGATCAAACTTAAACGGTTCAAGATGATCGCTGAAAATGTTTAACGAAAAATCCATTAACAATTCTTAGTTTTAATTACAAACACTTCCCATAAATTACATATACCGTGCAAAGTTTTAAGTAAATAAACAAATCTAGCGCAAATTACGATTCCATTTACAGCGACGCGACTGTTGAAATTTTCAAAGCAGTTTTGCATAGCTAAATAGAATGCATAGTTTTCTTTTATTTATTTTTCGGACGATAATGATGATGATGTCAGCAGGGTGAATTACAAATACATTTATTAGGCCTAAGATTCTAATTAAATTTACGCTATCAAAATAAGAAGTAGCGAATCCTCACCCTCCTCTTTCAACAACAAAGGGTTCTGATTTCAATTATTGTAACAAACATTAATTTAATTGGTAAGAGCCTTCTGGAAACAGAAGGATTCCACCATGTTGCTTCACAATTAGTAGCAACGGGTGTTCCAGGATTAATTAAGATGGATGCTGTTGTAAAAACCACACTATAGATGTATGAAAAACGGTTAGTTTTTTGGTGGAATTTCCGGAAACTTCCCAATTGAACTTTAATTAACATGCAAAATTTGAAAAGAATCGACAAGAATAGGAAGAATACACAAAGACGAGATGTTTTTCACCGCCTATAGGTATATAATTTGGTGCCAAAATTAGCAAATGAAATAAAAATAATAATGAAAGACAAAATCTTGTTATTTTGCCAAATATAAAAGCCATTTGCAAGCTTATAATTTAATCTTAGTTAATTATAGAGCGGTGAATTCTTTGTGAACTAACATTTAAGGATGAAAAAAACTTCCTTTACCTCCTTTTTTTGAGATTATTATACGTTTTCATTATATTTCAGCGGTAAAAATGTGTCCAAAAAGGTAAACACTATTGTCATTTATTGGCCTCTACTTTAGCCTGTACTGTGGTTTTCATATCAATCCATAGATGGCGCAACCGAATACGGGGTAAAAATACAGGGCGCGAAATAAATATCTGTATGTTTGAAAGTGTAGCACAGCACTTTAATGGAAAGTTAGTCTTTGTTAAATTATTTTAATAGGTGTAAATATAGAAATATTTCTTCATTAGACAGTTTTAGCCAGCCAACGTCTTTATACATACCGTAAGTACCTCCTCGCCATTAAACTTAAGGTATGTATAAAGACGTTGACTGGCTAATACTCTTGTAATGTTGGTACTTTTCACATTATTTAGTAATTTGCAAAAACCAGTAAATATAAAAACAAATAATAATGATAATAAGAATTACACATTTCATTTCACTTGATTTTGAATGAGTTATTTTCATATTAGAGAGTTTGAGCCAGCCAACGTTAACGAAACGATAACGATACTTTTCTTTTAATATTTTCGAAAAATATAAGTCGTTTCCGAGTTGTAAAACCGTTAATAATTTCAAAACAGCAAGCAGAGGCTTAAACAAAACCTAACAATAAAAACTACCAGAAATGATATTCAAAATTGCAATTCAAGATGTAATCTAATGGTTTTTTCATGGTCATCAACATCATTAAATCCATCTTAATGATATCGTTGTATAGGCACACCATTCATTTCCCCATAATGAATCTTTGTAATTTGAAATTACCTCCCATGATGACGGTCATTATACCATTGTTTCTACCACAAAAAACAATAATAATAATAATAATACAAAAAGTAGGATACCAATAAAAGAAAAATTAAGGCAATTTCTACGATTCATATTTTTCAAAAAATGTTTTTATAAAAAGCAAGTTTTTGGTTAAGAATTCAATAGTTCTTTATTTTTGTACGTCTCAAATAGGAACCTGAACCTCCCTTAATTGAGATACCTGGAAGTAAATTGTAAACATGGCACACCTATTCAGTTATATTTGCCGCAAATAGGCGATACCACCGTCTCATTAATTAACTAAGATTCCCGCTACAGAGATAATACGGTTATGCAGCTTCAATATTTAGATCACAGAATTTAAATTCTTAAATTAAGAATTTACAAAAAAAATATTTTGTACTTGTATACAATGCAATTACCATGATTTCCGCAAACAATTTAACAGTCATTGAACCACTCGAATAAAACTGAGCACAAACTTTAACTCTTCTTAATGGGAAAGGTGTAAAAAAAGCGTACTTTAAAGTTAAAAAATTATTTAAAAACAATGCAAAAGTGTATATACTTCGACACCCTTTTGTCATGTAGAAAATGTTTTTGAACCGAGCCTTAAATAAAGGCAAATAGTTGAATTTAATTTCATTTAACTAAACGTCTTTTTGTATAAAATCTTAAACATAACCTTGAATTATTATCAATAAAAACGAGGAGATTTTACGACAGGACTCGTTTTACAAATTATAAAACATATATATACAGAAAATATTTGAGATACGACAGTCATAAATAAAATATATCAACAGATAAGAAACTAGCTATATTATTTCGTATTTTGATAATATTTTGACAATGTAAGGAATTCCAAGAATACCATAGATCTTTAACTCTATACATAGTTAAACCGGCTGCACACTTAGCGTTTTATGGCACGATTTTTGAGCTCGCGCATGAGCTCTGGTTTGTGCTCGCCTATGTGCTGAGCTCAGATATCGTCTGCAAAAGTTTCTTGGACATGCCAGATTCACAACTCACTTTGAAGCATACAAAATGGTGGCTCTTGTTTTTGTGTCACGCCTTTTAGCAGGAGCGCCGATCATTTGTACGTTTATGAGGTGCGCTAGGTGTGCAATGACACCAAATTTTGTCCGGTGTGCGCCAGATCACTTTGAGCTAAGAACACCACGTGTACAGCAGGCTTTAAGTGTCATCTGAAGGCAGTAAATATAAATTACGACAGCATATAAACAACTGTCACAAAAGACATCGTTAATAATATTATTATGAGTTGTATTATTTATTTCTCTAAGGAATTTGTACTTTTATTACTGGTGAAGTAACAATAAAAATAATACTATTAATATTACGAGTGCGCATTTTGCGCAATTGTTATACAAAAATAACAATCTATTATTACAAGGCTCGAAGCAAATAGCATTTAGCTTGACCCTCGTTAAATAAAGGCAAATGCTTTTATTGAATGCTTTATTAAAATAATTACTTTAACAGTAATATTTTGTATATGCAAATTGATATTATATTTAATTTGATTAAATGCTTGAAGTAAAACAGCATTGTCAAGATTTTTTAGCTACAATGGATCATAATACAAGTAGTTGAAAGACTATGATAACCTTAGTAAACTTTCAACATACTTAATACAGTAATAGACACCCTATAATAAAATCGCACAAAAACTTGACTGCAGGAACACCTTATTGCAAAAGGCCTTAAAGTGCGATTTATGGAAATATCATAAAAATGTCCAGGAACTAATATGGGGCCATTATGAACTCATCTTCATAGGCTTATATTTCACCTTTATACTCGTAATAAAACTTCGAACCGTAATATTAAATTATATGATCACGAAAACAGTAAATGAATCGGGGGAGTTCTTAGATTTCACATTTTTAAGCAGCAATAAAAATATAAGATTTTATTGTTACATTATATGCTCAACACCAAAGTACCCCAAAATAAAAACGAAATGTAGTGTAAAAAATGTTAAAATCTTTCTTCATATCACGTTGAGTGAAAAAATTGTTTCAAAAAATAAGAAAATGACAACGAGATGTAATTTACATGTCAGAGAAGAGAAGACAGCGAATGTCTTGGAGGATGACTGATTAATTTAAAAGTTATCAAACAACAGATACACGAGAACAGTTACTGTCTGCTAACGAAGAAATAAGAGAAATCTGAGGGATAGTTAATTTTGCTTATCTCCACAAGTATAAAAACCCATAAAAACTGGAAAAATTGGACGACAGGGATTCTTCTACTCATTTTTTGGACAGTGAATGTGTGAAAATGAATTTCTACAAATACCAATAAATTCTCAAACAAAATTTTTCTACGACGATATAGAATTGAATATTCTGTTCTGTCATATCGACTTTACGAGTGGAAGTTGGTTTAACATTACGGAAGTAGTCGAAAATAAAAGGAAGAAAGGGTTAACATTTGGCTGTAAGCAAGAGGGGAGCGATACCCTTTGACCCTAAGGACAGCGGGGGTCTAATGCAAGACAATTTCGGTAATTAACATTTTCATTCGATTCATAAAACAGGATGAGTAAAAAGCGAGAATGACTAATTGCGATATTAAATGCCGTTATGGCGATAGAGTGTTAAACAATTTAATAAACCGAAGTATGACCAGAGGTCATCACGTTCGAAATTTTTACAACCATAAAAGTGAAGGCACGATCAAGTGGTCAAATGTTTTATCTCCTCAATAAAAAAAAATGTTTTCACCTAATGAGTCTCACGCAACGCATTAAGGGGTCGATTAAAGCCGCTATCTACAATAATACAAATTGGAAATTCAATCTTGATATAAATAACATAACTATATTTGAATTCAATGTTTATTATAAAATAATTATTTTAAATAATTTAATTTTCCAAACAATTTATTTTAAAAAATTAATATTAAAATTTTCATTTTACATTTCTATATCATATCTTATTTGCAATATCTATGATCACAAAGTTAACAAAAACACTACCAAAATATATTTCTTATAACGTATTGAAAAACTAAACATTACCCATCCTCATTGTAATTTCCACAACAATAAGGTCATTAGAAAACTCAATTTCATTTTTTAAACATTTAGGCTAAACTACTTATTATTATGAGCTAAGAGACATTTTTTAATATTTGATTCAAAACGCGATTACTACATCAAAGTGGTAACTTACATTTTTAACCGAAGTTTAGCTTTTTTTATAATTCAAATCAAAATAGAAAAAAAAATGTATATGTGTTTAGTTGATGGGTTGTATTAATGCAAAACGGAAAAAAAATTGATTATCAGTTTAGCAATCTTAATTTCTGAGATTGGCAAAAAAACTACACGACCAATCTTGCAATAATTACAAAAACACGAGTTAAAAGGATTGTAAATAGGGTTTTAATTTACAGGCTTGAATTTCTAATTATTATAATAAAAAAGCGACATCAAGAGGGTCAAGCCAATAATTGACAAAAAATACATTAATGGGATCGATTTTGTACACGTTTGACCTCAATGTCTTTAATGTGCTGTAATTTTGTCATTTTCGGAAATGCATGTACATTGAACAAGACTTAGTACGTTTACATTTCAAGGACATTTTGTATATAACAATTTCAAAATGTGTGTAATATTATTTGGCAAAAACAAAAATTAAAAGAAATTTCTAAATTCGCATGATAATTTGAGGTTGTTCATAAATTTAAATGAAATTCAACTTATATTAACATCATTTTGATACACTATTTTGCTAATTTGTGATATGGACAATAACCAAATATACGGAACCCATGCCATTAAAAATACCACTTTCTATACCAAATAACAAAGGTATATTTTGTTGATTTTGCTTGTTGACAATGGTATTTTTTTACCAAATAAAATATCATATAGTGGAAATTTACATTCTTCACACCGAATAGAATGTTGCGATATACTTGAAAAATTAAGCATTTCTAAGACCTGTTACCTAGGGCATTTCAGTGTTTGGTGTTATTTGGTTCCCAAAGATGGCTGAGCACGTTCGCCCCCTGGCAGACCGCCCCAATTTCATCCTTCATTATGAAACTCAGTGAATTTTAAGGCGCAATTTTTCTGACAATTTCATGCCCCCTCTATAAGTCGGACAGCATGAGAAAAAAAAATGAAAGCCGATTGTTTTTCATAGCACATTTTTCATCCACCCCCGTATTTATCTTCAAATTTCCCTGTCCAATCGCCATAGAAACACGTTAATATAACATGTTTTGAAAGTGTGAAAAAAAAAAAAAAAAAAAAGGGAAAGTGGGTAAGAAATGAAGGGGTTAAATCATGAAAGGAGGATGCTCCGAATTTGGGGGCTACGGTGCTGCCCCGAAGGGATATGGCGGAGGCCATGGGAATTAGAGCATGGAGGTGGTGAAAAAAAAATACAAAAAAAAGTGCAAGAAAAGGTTCTCACGATAACGGAAACATTAGGCCTAACTTCATATTAAAAAAAAACTAAATTCACGTAAGAGTGGACTCAACTTTTCGAGGATGATACTCGACATTCCCGCGTTACTTTGTGCTATTTTCAAAAAAACAAACAAAGTGTAAAAAAGGGAAATCCAAAAATACGCCTAGCCTAAATCGATATAGACACTTGTAATCGGGTTGTGGGAAATAAGCGAAAATCCGGATTTTTAAAATGCAAATCCTCGTAAAATCCCACCAAAACTAACGTTTTGCCATTTAAGATTTTTATCTGGAAATCGTAAACGTCAACGCTTAAGATAAGGGACTAAAATTTCACTAAATCCTAAACAGTTTAACTTCAAAATTGATAGTTTAAGAAATAAATAAGATAAGCTATAATACGTATTTGCTGACTATAGTTGCAAACTAGTTTCTTCGAGTTAATATTTGGTATTGGCAAAAATTTAATAGATATTTCATGCAAACATGTAGAATGTTAGGACGTTGCATTATTTTTTATTGTCATGTCCATTTTATATGTTAAATTAACATATTTGAAATGTTCACATCTACATGGCAAAAACTTTTCATAAAATGAAGAATCACATAGAAAATTATTTAAAGGAGGATCTTACAACATGTCTTAAACAACATTTCGTAAGTGAATGGTATACATCCTGCAAGGTTTTTCATAAAATTTCTAGTTAAATCTGTCAGATAAAATGTTCTACACATGCATGTAATTACATAAAACCGTTAATTTCTTACTCATGTATTTTAACATAACTATAAAATGTGGGATGGCGTTTAAATTTCACATTTCCATAGTGCACAAACAAAAATTTTGTTAAAAATAAGTGGTTGGGTGTCAAACTCATGTTCCGATTCAATAATGGAAGTTAATCTGTGCATCTTTATTAATATGTCATATTCTACATATCCATATTATGGACAACTTAAGTAATGTGTAACCTTCATCTATTCTCAGTAAAAGAACCCTTCAAAAATCCGATAAAATGCATATATACATATGTATCATTACACAACATGGTGTTATTGGTGTTATTTGAAAATGTTAAGTCTAAAAATGCGAATGACATATCATAAACCGTTAAATCACAATATTATTATTAGTATAAAAAAACACCAAACAAACAGGAAACATTCTTGAAAAAACACGGAAAAACCGTGCAAAAATGTCTAATTCGGCATGAAATATTCTTCAAAATTCGTCATTGTCACAACAGCATAAAAATGACAGAAAAGCACTCAACATCACTAAACAAGCACTTTCCCTCAAGAAACACACAGCATGGGAAAACGCCAGTGATAAGACCTGCCGTTGCAGCTTTTCGAAATAAAAAAAACAAAACAATGGACTAACAACAACAATAACAAGAAAACAATCTTGCAGAATGGGTCAGCATCTTGTATGGGAATTGCGGGGCTAGGGTCGTCTTATCAAAATAACTTTGCACGGATTAATTTCAGCTCATTAAACAAGCGTTCTTTTCATTGTACGCCCATGGGTGAGCAGCCATTTTTAATTTAAAAAGTAAAAAAGGGACTAAAAAAAGGGGCAACCAACAACAATCAACATATACGGTTGTATGGGCGACCATACCCTTTACTTGTCCTACATTTGGTCTTTACACGGTCCACTTTCAAAAAGATATCCAGGAAAAAAAATAAGATTAATAAAGGGATTCCTTTTATATTAAAAAAAAGTCATGTTTTAAAAAAAAATACAGTACCATTGAGGGTATTGAAGTCAAGTTTAACCTTAAAGACCCGAGGAAATGAACAATCAAAACGACCCAAATATAGCAACAATGTTACCTAGATGAAGATACTCTGGTGAATATGGGTTTAGGCCAAAGGGCGATTTTTAGCTTAAAATTACCAAATGTGTGAAACTAGTAAATAAAACTAATTGTTCGTGAAATTGCCCTCCGCCCAATGAAAAACGAGGCAATGCACAGGTTGCCATCTGGTGGCAAAACTTTTAAACGACTAAAACACGACTTGTGTGTTAAAGTATTGCAATATACTATACAATAGTGTAATATATATGCACAGTATATACCAATGTGAGGATATACTAATGAGGGAGGCAATTTTGCATGTTATAGTAGAGTACTGGGATGGTACTGTTGGTGAGTGGACAGGCATTTTCAATACACTATTCTAGTGGTACAGAAATCATATTATTGTACTCGGACAACAGAATGATTCGAGTACAGCAGGAGCCTTATATACTTTGCCGACACCAATTTTGTCCATTGTCATTTTGCCGACAGCCCATTTCGCTGATAAAAGTTTATATTATGACACGGACAGAGAAGATGATGAAAATAATCAGATATATTATGACAAAGTTTTAAAAATGTATAAACATCTATGTCTCTAAATTTAAAACAAATGTATAAAGTTCACAGATTTTCTTATATGAAAATGTGCTAAATTTTGGATACTATATGTACCAAGGATGCAATTAATGAGAAACCATGATATTACAGGATTACAGAAAAATAATACAGAAAAATTATATTTATGGGAACTATTGTGAGGAATTAATGATAAAAATTACCACATTTGGGGAAACTATGTATTACGTCGTCTTTCAAATAATATTGTCTTTTTACATAAAAGTTACATTTTAGACAATACGTATTATTATCTTATAAAAATACAGTAAAGGATTTACAAGATTTTGTATTCGATAAAAAAATAACAGTTGACTCCTGAAGGAATCCCTGACAATGTTTACAGATCTAAAACAATTCGCGGCCTGAACAGGCGTTTCAAAATTTCATACAAATGCACAAAAAAAAGGTTCCTAGTTTGGCTATCTGGTCCTAATACGAGCGAAGAATGCGTTATTTGGGCTATTATTTTCAACGAAAAAGAAGAAGACGAATCTAATTTGTCTTCACAGCGGTGTTTCTTCGTTAAAAAAAGTAGCATGAAACCGAAGCGAACCCAATTATTTAGCCACGAATTCGGTATAGTTTTAGGAGTCAATTGGCGTGAGAACCAGTGGCTAGCGGTGCATACTAACAACGCCCCCTGGAGGAATGCACCGGAGGAGGCCGCCATCTTGCCTCCCGGAAGCAAAAGGGTTAAAGGCCCTCCACCCATAAGGCGCATTTTTCATATTTCATTAGACCCTCCAGCTCACAACAGGCACACAAAAAATAGGGAGTAAGGGCGGAGGGGAGCGTGGGAAAACCAACTTTGAGCTTTTTTTTAAAAATTCATTTTTGCCAATATGGTCAGTAATGAGAAGGTGAGGTTCCTCACTGGTCATTTTTTAAATAAGTTACGAGCGGTCCCCACCCCTTAATTCCTAATAATTTCTTCTTCAAATTGTTAGAATCTTTATTGAATTTTTGGTAAATTCCTTTGTCAGTTCTCATTGAATCTCCTAGGGTTGGTATGGTTGATACACCCCCAAATAGCCACAATTGAAAAGTAGATTCTATTAAAAGTACTGTAAAGTATATTCATAAGATTCTGATTAATTGGCACACATAGATGCTGACTATTTTGTCCAAATTACGCTATTGTACCAATTAGTTGAAGCTATCACTTGTATACAGAATTTCATAAGAGTATCTAGCCTATAGAAAATATACCTAAATTTCTTATTAGTCAATCCAAATTTCCAATCTAAAAATGGACCGTATTTCTAGGGTCATAAAGTACGATGAAAAATCACAGGCGACTTAAAAAGAGTGTGAATAACTTTGCCTAAGGTCTTATATTGTATTTTGAACAGTTTCTATACAGTTTCTATATATACTATAATACCGTGTTTCCGTGTCAAATTTTGTGTTTAGTTCTACTTAAAATATACCACATGAACGATCTTCATCGATCAAATGAAATGATACGTCAAAAGTCCCCCATTTGTATTTCGAATACTATTTATCAAACATTTTCTCTTATATTCAACTTCAGGGAGGTTCTCATGAGTACAGTATGGTACATCTCAAGAACTAATTTTCATAGGTGGGGAACCTACATGACCTTACCATCATCTTTAATTTAGGAAAATAAATGCCGACTGAACTTTGCCCTTACCTGGTTGTTTACTCTATCTTCAACGCCCCAAATTCAATATCCAACTTTGATGATGGTTGTTTACGATCCGTTCACTCCACAACAAAGCACTTTTAAAGATCAAGGGGCATTGGTTTGAGGTCTCACCCAGGATAAAAGACTCGGTATAAAATAATTTCGCAGGTCAAAACACTAGATTATCGCACAGTTATTCAAATCTGGAAAGAAGAAAAAAACATGAATTAACTTAAACTGCGAAGCAGTAATTTTACACACCAATCCCCAAATACTTTCATATATGTACATATACAGTAGGTACTGTACATGTATAATTCTAGAATTTAAGATACAGATACAGGGTCATTATATAAATCATTATGCAGTTTGATAGATTATATACGTGTATAATGACGTTGGGCATCCAAAACTACAATCAGTTCCTATATTATTTATGTAGACCAAGCAAATATTAATTTATTTAAAAGTTAAAAAGACGATAAAACAATATCATACAAAAAGTGCAAGCCATATTGTAAAGTGAAAATGTTATGCAGATTAACGAGTTTAAATTAAGTGTAAAGCAGCGATAACATGTTTTTTATGCTCGAAGTTTTCCATACTTTATAAAGACCATTCAAATGATTTACCTTAAAATATTTCAGAAGTAACTAACCATAACAGATAAATTACAGAAGCACAGTATAATTTCTGTCGTCTAGAAAGGAGTCATTCGTTAATTTATTAGACTAAGAATTGTAGCAACTTCTCTGGATTCCATACATAAATCTTTGAAAAAAAAAGCTTATTTGCAAGAAAATAAAACCTCGGCATCTTGGCATAAAGACTATAAAATTCCTCAGCTTCCCTTTTGAACCACAAATTGTCAGGCAAATCGTTCAGAATGTTTTATGAATGTATTTATAACGTACTGTATTATGAAAAATGCAGTTTTTAACAAATGTACTGCATTTTACAATAAGCAAATGTTATCCCAAAATACTAAAAATCGCAGTTTTGTAACACCTACATATACCGTAATTTAGATGCTTTATAATATTAGGGAAACTTAATTTGAAATGCATTTCATAACCAGCTTCTTTTTCAGATGGAAAGATGATTTTAATTAGGTATTATTATTTTCAAAATTTCCTATAATGACCTTATTTAATTACCGACCACCTCAATAAACCAAATTCCCTGAAATATTTAAAATGGTCGACAATTTGCAATGGTAGATGGTTTTCATGGAGACGTGGTTTCGCTATAATCCATGAGTAAGGGTTTACTTCCTGATGATGGCAGCGCTAACCAATAAGAGTTTTATCCAACTCCATCGACTTCATTTGCATAAAGATGATTTACGATTATATTTTCTTATCATATTTATGCTGAATTTCGACCGCCATCAGCCCAGGGCGCTTCAGCCACCCGCCTTGAGTTGACGTGCGGTGGCGTTGGCCACCTCTTATTTACTTATTCATTGTCTATATGTGTGAAAGAAGCCTCGTTTCCATTGTTTCATCTTCGCACTTTGCAATTCATTAATTATTCATGTGAAAACAGGCTTAATTAACGAGAAGTGATCAAAACCCTGGTCCTTTTGTCTGCAGTTTTGGACATCGACCAACGTGTGTGGCATGGGCGGACATATTGAAAAACTTATCGGTTTTTTTTTTCATTTCAGTTTTTGAAATGTGTTTTTTTGTGGTGTTTGTGTGGGCTAACTTATTTGGGATGTGTCCTAGTGCAATTTCGGTGTAAATGGCCTCTGGAAATGGCCACCACATTTAGCTTCTTCTATTGACTGAACTGCTGACTGGCATTTCACGATTGGCAACAAAAGCATTGATTGACCTCACTGTCAATCCATAACCATTGTTGTTTTACGATGGCTGTTTCGGGCTATTCAAATAACTTGGACCCCCTTACAGATTTTTGATCATGGCCAATGGAGATAAACTGGGTAAATCTTATAATATACGTGCGTGTATATTTTCAAGAGAGCGACATTAAGGTTAAAACTTTAAATAAATGTTAAGTGGTACTTCGAGTGGGAAATGTGTAAATCTGCATAAAATAATAAACAATCTTCCAAAATAAAGTTTGAATTTATAAATTTACACTGAATTTACACAAAACTCATTTTAAAATATGTAAATTTGTAATGGAATAATGACTTTTAAAGAGTTTATAAATACAGTACTAAATGAATGATATAGATGCTTGAAAATAATATTCTAAACTTATATATGGTCATAGATAAGATAATTATCATATAAATTTACATTGTATTTCGGACAAGAAAGAACCGAATAATATAATACCATCGACATAATATAGGACCGTTTTATGTAGCATGTATTGATGTATATTATTTCATGTTCCCAGATATGTTTCTGTAATCCAGAATGCAGTGAATTCACATTTTTAAACAGTAAAATTGTGCATAAAAATGCTGACCAATGTTTTAAAAACTATACTGGCACCATTTTGAATCACAGCGGAAGGAAGCATTATGTGTCAACTCATCCTCATGCAAAGTCTTAAGAAAGTTCTTAAGACGTCTTGTATAATAAGTGCAATAATTTTGTCGACGAGTGAACATTTCTAGACTTGAATAGCATTATCTTTCATCTAACTTTTAGTCCGCTCGGACCTACAGCTGTTTAGGTCTATTCAAACCAACAAATTCATGTTTTTCAAACTTGGATTTACGAACAAATACTAATCAGAACGGATGTTTGGATTTGACATGAATTAGTGCAACATGCCTCCTGCCTGCGTCCCTCGTTTCTGGAATATGTATACATTCAAATGGTCAAAATGTGCCCTACAATACACATACTTAACTTATAGATGCACATAAAACTATAACTGTTGATTAAGACCTTAACCATAGTTATTCCAACTAAAAATTGTAAATCCAGTTTAATAGCAAGTTCTGTTAACTTGTAGACCTCAGAATTTCCTGATATTACAACTGTCATGACAGTTACCTTAAGCTTCTATTAATGGACCAGCCGCGTAATACAACCACATTGTACTTTAAAAGTTGTATATATTATCCATGTTTAATATTACTAATTTTTCATATATCCTGTTTGTAAAAATAATGCAAATGTGAACACACAACTTCAGGATATCGATGTCTACTTAAACGTGACCGAAATCTCACGTTATATTTCAGCAAAACAAACATGTTTATATTTGGTAATTAACCCTTTTTTACAATATATTATTCATAAAAAGTGAAATTTTAAAAAATGCATCACTAAAGTGAAACTTATTAATTAAATAGTTTCTTAAAAAAACTAATTATAAGGATGTAATAGGCAGGAAGCATTTTACATTACCTCTTGAACATACATAGAAGGGGCTAAATATACTTTTTTTATTTGAAATTTCAGGAGTTTGTTATTGACATGATGTGCCTATAACGAGGAATGGACTAACCAAAAGCTAATCTAAAGTATATACTTAAAACCGTGCAGCTAATTAAGGTCAAAACATGATGTGCATCAGAGGAGCTATCTCATATCTGTATCACAAAGTGATTAACATCACGAAATTCAATTAAAACAAGCTGCAGGATAATTAACGCTGGTTATACACAGGGTTCTACATGATACACAAAACTCAGCTCGCAATTAATTTAAGGACACCTCTAGGATTATTCTCAGAATAATTAGCAGGGAAAAAAACTGCTGAAAAAAAAAGACAAAAAAATTACCGAAAAATTTAATACAAATTGGAGTTAATACGCCAATTTACTTAATTGAATCACGAGTTCTGAAACCTAGACCACAGCCTAAATTTCAAAGAAATTTTCACCCATCTAGGAGAGTGGCAATGCACCATGTAATTAACGACAACTTCCGGAATAAAAATTAACAGTGAAGTTTATATAATTCGAATTATTAATTTAATTTTGGAAAATTTGTCTAACGATTTTCCTCAATGCTTATAATCGGCTTTGATGATATAATTGTATAATTTGATGTATGATACAATTACACAATTTAAGATTTCATTTTTGGAGTCTCATGGATGTCTCATCCTACATTAGAAAAAAAACACGTTTTGCATATGAAATAATTTATAATATTACGCAAAATATTTAATATTCCACGTTTTATACAGGCGATCATAAAGCTTATCAAATTTATAAATGCAAGTTGTTTAGTTGATCCCGAATAACACAAATTGTTAAATCTTAAAAGACACACAAATCAAATTAGATGCTTGTGCTTTTAAATACAGTATTATTTTTTATTGTCTTTTGATTTTGAAGATCTATGCTTTTAGAATAAGTTCATATCCTATATAATGTTGATAATCGATTTTTGGATATAACGTTAGAATGCAAAATTTTATATAAAAAATATAAATATTAATAGAAAAAATCGATCAAGTAGCGTGTGTTTTGGGATGACAGACTATATAATTAGAAAAACAATTATGATAAACATGGCAATACGAATCTACAGCTAATTTGCATAATTAAATAAGCGAACATTTTCAAATATGTATGTATGTATATATGCAGTTGTTTTTAGAACGGTTTGAATGAAGACAGGATACGTTTAAGAAGGAAATGTTGTCGTCATTTTGATACAAAACTGCATCTGGGCTATTTCAGAAAAACGTATTTAATTCATTACTTATAAAATAAATTGTATATGAATACAAGTTTGATTATAATTATTAGACAAGATATAGTACTTTATTTGGATCATACGCTGCAAATATTCGTATAATAGGGAATATGATGCACATAAATGAAAAGTAAATCAGCTTCTTCATTATCAGATAACTGAAAATTATATTATTTATAATTAGAGAAGTAAACCCCAATTTGCTATCTAACGTACTACACTTTCTTTCTATAAAATATTATAGAAATTATATTAAAAATGTAATAACTTTTATTATAATTTACTTATAATACCAGTATGCGTTGTATAAACATCGAAAGGTATAATCGAAAACTAATATTTACACGAATAAATTAACTTGAACCAATTTAGTGAATGTTTTGGCTTAACAAACCAAAAAAACCAATCCGAATATGCAAAAAATAAATAAATTACAAAACCATGAAAGAATTACATGTATATTTTACGTTTTTAAAATTATAGCTGTGAATTTGCTTTGTTTGTTCATTTCCCTTTAAAAACCCTTTGGCCAACACCCTTGACATTTCGTATTTTTTTCCAAAATATAGCTTTTACATTGCGAACAATTATTTCTTTTAAACTAACAATATTTCTTCTTGTAATTGCAGGCCTTGACATGCAAAAATTATGATCTGGTTAATTCGTCTTTACGCGAAATGAATTTTACGGTGTAATTGGTTAATTACCATTTAGTAGATAATATATTCATGACGTTGAAAAAGTGAAGTTGAATTTATAACGCTAAATAGATTAAACGAGAAAAACACACAAACCAATGTATTTCATGCACTGAGATGAGATTTTGCATGGTTGTATGGTTAGCATTAAAAAGTCGCCCAAGTAGAATTTTTGAAAAAAAACAACACGAAATTACATTTTGTCCTTAAGCTATAATTAAGAGTTAGCTTATTTGCTAATATATTTGCATAAGTTATTCATTGCATATAGGCGTGCATAACTAAATCATTCAAGCGTTTTTGGAAACATTTAAGTCTGTTGAATACTATATGATTTTTATGTTAATTTTACTTAAATATTTAGATTTCATAGCTTTTTTATCGTACGTTTTAACAAAAAAACCAACATGTTTTTAAAAAATGGAAAGGCAAGAAAAAGAAAAATTATTACTATCTGATTGGTTTAAATTCTTAAACATCCGACCAAAAATTTTAATAGAAGGTCCCTATATACAGAACTGCACATTACATATTACCATTGCTGGTACACTGAGCCTACATTTTCGACACTGTTTGCATGGAAAAATTTGTATTTTGTTAATAATGCTTTGTTTATATTGTAGTCTCGTTTTCCTCTGTATATAATATATAGATAAATTCATTCCAATTTAACCCATTCAAGCAGTATGTTGTAAATAAAGACATAGAAATTAAATACAAATATTGAAAGACTTTAAATTTAACATTAGAGTTTTAGCCAGCCACGTTAAACGATGACGAGATTGACTGCAATGTCAGAAAACAGCACTGGCGGCTGTAATGACATTGGAATACCATGCTTTGTATAGGGTAGTCCTTCACATTCCAGCCGCCAGTGCTTCTTTTTGACAGTGCTGTCAATCTCATCATTTAACGTGGCTGGCTAAAACTCTCTATTGAGGAATAGGTAAGTTTTCATAATATACATATCATAAAAATATAACTTTCGAAATTTCCCATGGTTTGCATATGAGGTATTACCGTTCGTCCCTAGACGTCGCTAGCATACAGGTAAAGACTGAAGGTATCATAAGCCATTCATATAAATCATATTTTTTTCATAATTTGCATGCGAACTATATACTTGAATTCAGCAATTAACACTTGACACGATTAGCAATGCGCCCATAAATAAAATTACAACAAATAATAGAGAACCGCGTATCGCCGCCCCTATTTCATCCCATTTTCAATTCAATGATCATAAAGCTGAACAAGGGATAATTAGTATAAATAACAATTGATCACGATATATATCTTAACGGGTCAAGTATATAGCAGTATGCGTAAGCGAGTTATGTAGCAACGCCCCAAATACCATAAAACCCTCTTAAAGGCTTTTTCGGAAAGGACTTACGTAGGTGGACAATGTATGAATAAGGCATATATTATAAATTTCATTTGAAATGCCCTCATACCCACTCCATCATCGCTTTTTTTATATAAATCACTTTAAAAAGTATTACTGGGCGAGTTACAACCTCAGCATTTAATAAAAAATGGGTGGTCAAGCACCATAACTGGAACTAATAATTCTCAAGTAAAAAGTTAAGCCGTTTACAGAGAAAAAGCAAAAAAAGTTGAAAGATTGTCTTAAATACTGAATTCAAGATTGTATCATTGATTGTGCATTTTGCAAAAAATTCACTTTTGTTCAATCTTTTGATGATGTTTGGAATTCTGTTTTTGATCCAAAAAATGTAAGGATTAAATGAATTTTATTACAGTAGAAAAGTTGCCAAAATTATACTTTATAATATATTAATAAATACAATTTTATATAATTTAGAATTGAATTGAGGATGAAGCAATCCGTTAGTCTTTTGATCGAATTTTTTTATCCAATTAATGTAAATGATTAAATATATTTCATTACAGTAAATAGTTACAAAAGTTTAAAGAATTACCGTATTTATAAGATTTCATTATTGTATTTTCACTACTATTTTTTACAAGAATTGCACTTTCTTCAAACTTGTTATTGTCAAGCGGTTAAATGCATCCTGGATGTCCACGACCTTTTATTAGAAATTATAAACCATATAATAATTTAATATTTTAGTTGATTTAAATTAAATTTTAAATAAGGTCCACATACTGTAGTGCAGTGATGCCCCACGTATGTTTCGAAAAACCACGAAAACAAAGCAGAAAAAAGCACATGACCGCAAATATACACACTTGCAAATTTCCCTGGCTTTATTATACGTTTTTCCAAGAAACAAAACAAAAAAAAATTATAAAATAACAATGGTGAGTTTGGTTCTCACGACTGCCCGATGCCCCCTAGTGTACTTGCCCCCATCAAAGCTCCATCAGAAGGTAAATCACAGGTGAGGGAGGGGCCAAAAATGCCCCTCAAGGTGGTCATCATAGGCATTATCAAATTAAAAAATGCACAAAAAAACATTTCGAAAAGAAAAAAATGCCGGAAATTGCCGTAAGGGTCGCTGCGGAACATTCCGTGCCCTGGGTGAGGTCTAGGACACTCCACCCTAGGGGTTCTCAACTTCTCATTTGGGGGCATGCACTTAACCTTTTGCCTATAAGGGCATAGTACTATACCAGATTATTAAAAATTCGGCAGGCGGGTATTAAGTCACGACCAAAAAAAACCAACAAAAAACACGTATTCGAAGGTCCTGCAGACAACTTCTCCACCCTCCATAAACTTTATTTCTGTTCACGATTTTGGTTTTTTAGGCATTTTAGGAGTCATTTATTGTATGTGTATTTTTGTATTGGAAGAAACAAAAAATAAAACGCTTAAAGTTTACGATATCGACTTTCTGATGTTAAAATTCGAGATGTGAATGGTCAAAATAAATAATCATAAATATTCATAGATGACAAATGCCAAAAACTTTCAGAAAATTCAAGTTATCTATTTATATATTTACTTCCTCGTGACAATAGGCAAGACTAAAGTAAAAGTAAAGGAAATTTCTTATATCCACATTTTTACCACAAAAGCACGTGTAAAATGAATACAATTAAGTGTATAGAGTGGATTCTCGTTGGGACAAATCTGTTTTAGAACACTTCTCCAGTTCATTGAATGTCCACATTATGTGATGGTTGTTCATGTTGATGATGTTTCATGATTTACTCAATTGGTTTTGCTCATTAGGGTTTTCCTAAAATGGTCCCAAATAACAAGGATCATCCGCATTGATAAAATGTTAACCGATGAACATTAATTACCAAAACTTGTATCAAATAGAAATAGATTATTACAATCTGTTCTTATTTGGCAGATATTATTTAATCATCTCTAATCATGCTGTATACAAATTGTATTATAATACATGTAGAAATTAAATACTATAATAATTGATAATAAAATATTAATATTTCCTGTTGAAATTGAATATATTGATGGTAAATCTGAATAATTTATTAGTTATTGAAATTTCTGAGAAATAATATATCTAAAACAACTTCCCATAATGGTTTCGGATGATATATATATATACATGAGATTAAATATACATATCTATATTCGTACTGTATAAAAATGAACGATAACTTTTTGCTGCATTGCTGTAGAGTATCTACATGTAAAGTATGTTTAAAACCGATATATCTCACACCGAGACATAGTACATTTTACATGAACCTAATCACTCATTTTCAACTTGTAGACTTGCACCAAAACAGAGATCACCGAAATGTATTAACTTTTAAACTTATGGCAATCACGATGAGAGTCAAACGAATTTCATCAACATTTAAATAAAAAAATAACTGATTTAATTTGCTAACAAGATAAATATCCTGGCACATCAGAACTTCACCGAATGAAGTGTACGAAAACTACGTGAGGAAAAAAAAATACCCTAAGAGGTTTTTTTATCCAAGAGGCTCCCCTGTATTAATTGTTCAACAGCTATCACAACAGTCTTCGCCACCAGGGGGCCACCCAAAAAAAAAATATGTGGCTCCCAACCGGTATAAGTACACTGTTTTCTTAAACTCTTCGTGACAATCTGTTAAATTGCGATTGATCAAACAAATAAGATGGAAAAAAAATAAGATACGAAATAAAAACAACCGATAAAAAAACGAACAACAAATAAAACCTGTTTTAATTATACAGGGACGTTTTATTATTATTGTTTTATTGTTTCTCTTTTGAATCACCCTGTATTGCAAATTATTTGAGTTCATACATAAATTCAAACTAAATTTGTGGATGAATTTATAGAAAATAAACAAGTTCTCGAGGAACAAACACGAGGCAAAGTTTTTGAATACAGATTAAAAATTGATTGTTAAAATCAATAAATTTACAGACATGTCACAAATTTAGGGGTGAAATAGGGATATATCGGAACTACGCTATACGTTTTGGCCCATTTAAACGGCAGTCCCGAATATATGCTTGAGATGATGCATCACCCCTCAATGCTTAACTTAAACAACTGATGTCTCGATTAATTCTCTATATTAATTTACTCATGTAACATAGTCAAATTGTAAAAAAAAAATTTAGGAAATACATTTAAAATACCAGATTCCTGTATATGAAAAAGGAATTTATATATACGAAAAACGTAGGCCCTACATATACTTCTGAAATTTTATGGGAATATTAACTTCACAAATTAATGTTTAAAGCAACAATATAGAAGTTCACGTCTCTGGTTGTTTAAGGAAAGACTTTATAAAAAAAAACAAAAAAAACTAAGTTATAGAAATTGACATCGTTTATAAAAAAACAAAAAAAAAACAAAACAAGGTTTGTTTGTTAAAGTTGACATGTGCTTGTCATGTCATACAGTGTTTTCAGTTTTTTAAGAAACATAAATAAAACATTCGCAAGTAAAAGTAATAACTACTTTATAGATTCATACAACAGTCGCCATTTTTTTTACTTCAAACCAGATCAAAATAAATATCTTTGATTTTTAAAATATAAAAAACCTTATTTTATTGTAAGAAGAACTACCACTTTACATAGCATAAAAGCAGTAACCTTTTCAAGTATCATGCAGTAAATATTATTTCCTCCCCCTTAAAAAGCATTAAGAACAGGGATGTACATTCATCATCAGCATCAATTTTCCAACTTTCGCAGGAAACTTGAAATTTTCTATTAAATGTTTAATTTACTAATCACAATTTCAAATAACCTTTGACCATCGTTACGAAGATTTAATCCTGCCGTTAATTTTTCAACGATTAACCCCCAAAGGAGGACAGCTTTACGCACAAAGACGATACTCGGTCAAAGGTAACTAAAAACTAGCGTTAAATCAGGCTAAACCAGGTGATTCCTAATTAATTGTTCGGGCTTAAGGGGTTACATTTCGACCCCGAACGTTCAAGATGGCCGACCAGGTCATGACACCGCCTAATGGATTAGCATATTAAGGGTAAATGTGGCTCGCCAGGAATCAAATGGAACCTCACCCTTTTCAACTTGCATCGATATATCATTGATGAAAACCGGTTTTTTAGGAACAACATGGTTCTTCATTAGGTGATTATCAAAAACAAAAAGAAGCTCAGGGTTAAACAAAACTAAAAATGAGCATCCTACCGTTGTCGATGAATCAAAAGTAGAAACTCGTCACCTCCAACCACGTTTTTCGACGTACGAATATGGTGAAACGATCCAAAACTAGTTTTAACAGAATAACCAATCAGCGAAAACTGCGAAAAGAAATAAATTTTATTTAGACATTTGCATTATGTTCTCGTCTTGTTTTGTGTTTGTGTGGTAAAAAATGTATTTTCTTAAAAAATTGGTCTTTTGAAAGCACGCTTCGCGACATGGCATCATTCATCGCCTCAAAAAGCCATTCACTTGCAATGCACATCCATAACGAAAAAGTGAAGCATATACAGTATTACACATTCTCTAGTTTTACATATTTAGCGATATACTACATACTGTTCACTGTGCCATCTACTATATCATGTGCATTGCAAGTGCACATTTTCCCTCATTATTCAGAAATGTGTAGCCAACACTAAGTAAGCACTAAGCGTTAGTTTTGTCCTCAACATCCGGCCTTGTATAAGAGCTTCCTTCGGCTGAAGGAAGCTTCATTGTTGCAACCCGTTGCTACCAGCTATTTTCGGTGCAATTGTGTTCTTATTTTGATTTAATAGTCTTAATGACTTTATGGACTCCCACACGTGAGGAAGAGAACGTTGCTTCGGCTCATTTGATATCTTCTTGGATTATGTAAATGAACTTTCAGAGAAAAGAGTTTGGCTTTTTTTTCCATCCCGGTAGTCATTAAACCCGATGTTCGTGAAAAAGCACAAAAGCAGAGGCGAGCGCAATTAGCACTTTTGTAAAACGATAATAACGATGATCAGGATGAAAATGATGATGATGAGGTCCACCCCCATTCGTCCATCCTTTAAGACCGCTTCCAGTGTTCAACAAGAGGTTCATCAAAATGAATCAAACGCTCAAAAGCGATTATTACACCCCCGTAATGAGAGCCCAACCCGAATTTTTCACATTTTTCATCACCGCCACCTTATGACCCCTCGCGTTAATTATTAACTGTTGGAGGTTAATCTTACACTCGTGTCCATTGACGTGCCATGGGGTGACCGGGAGTCTCAAGATGGCCGCCACTAGGCAAGTCCAACAGGAAGTTCAGTACACTAATAACAGCATATGTATGGAATTTTGTAAGCAACTAGTATTTTATCATAATTTTTGAGATATGTTAATAAATAAACTTCACATTTTAGATATTCGTATGGTATCAATGCGTATTTAATGTTAATAAAGAATAATATAAATTTCTAGGAAAATGCCATGATTTTCAAAAAAATGGTTAGAAATGATGATTTTTTAAACTTTTACTTTAAAGAAAAATTGTAAGAAACAAGACATTAAAATAATGTATGGAAAGATGCGACGTTATCACGTATTAACAAAACGTGTTTTTAATGATAATTCAGTATTGAAAAATTTAAAAAGAAAGTAAGCTGTTAAAATGAATATTTGGTAAACTTTCTACAGTTTTTAAGAAATATAAGGAATGGCACTTGGCAGGTTACAGTTTTTTTGTAATAATAATACACCACTTTAATCTGGCTCCCCCTAGTGGCCAGTGGTCAATTCTAAAGGACGCAGTGGGTGACATTCATTAGCTCGTGCATATCACAGAGGCCATAGGTCATCTCACACCGAGACGGAATAGGTCATTTACATGAGCAATTTCAATGACATATTTTGCATACGTCGGTCCACGAGGTGGCCGCCGCATTTTTGTCCCTTTTAAGGTGGCCCCACGATGACCCCTACCGCAATTTCGTGTACTAGGCACCATCCCATGTCCCGCATAACTATTTTTTCTTCTTCTTCAAGCTATGATATGCATTATTCATGACGTATTGGGATTTCGTACTTTCAATTATGGATAACCAAAGGAATGGCATCAACATTTTAATGTTTGTCATTTTGACAAATTTGAAATACGTTTTTTGAAAAATGCAACCTGGGTTTAGGTGGGTTGTATTGTGACCTGCCTCACCGCATGGAGCGCCACCTTGGTTTGGAAAACTTGGTGAAATAAACTGGGAGATAATATATGGTTGAGGCAGGAACCACCAAACGATGTTTTTGAGTGGTGGCCAACCACCAAAACCATACAGCAATTTTTCACTTAACTTTTGAAATTTGTGTTTTTTAGGTTTCAGCTGATCTCAAATAGATTATTGTTTGTGGAAACACCCTTTTTCAAGTTGAAAAAATAAAAACTAAACTAAAATTATCATCAAGATCATAACGCCCACAATTTTTCATTACACATACAGACAAAAAATGAACATGTAAATGTGTTGAAAACACATTATTCATGTGTTAATCAATTATGTTTCTTGTGAAAAGAGCCAGATGAAATCTTGAAATTTTCTTCAGATTCTTAACAGAAAGAAATCAAGAAAAAAATACGAAAATCATCGTAATTTCATAGCAAAAACAAGCAAAAAAATATACAATTATATTTACTACTTCTAAAAACTACGAACAAAATTCAACTTTTGTTCTGAGAACATGTGGCAAAGTTGAAATTTACCAGTTCAACTAATATCATACTATTCCACTCCATACTATTCGTGGAAACTTTCTAAAACTACGATTTGTTTGTCAAAACTGTTCATAGGTGGCGCGTATTTATAGTGTCAGTTATCCTGATGCACAAATAAAAAATAATATAATTAGATGTTTAACCATTATTTAGAGACATTATATTAACCAATAGCACAAACATTAATTTAGGAAAACCTTTGACTTAATGATCTTCACTGATCCTTCTCAAAATTGGTTGTTAATTGACCTCCCTAAATTACAATACCATATCGCACGCAATGCTAAACAAAACGTAACTGAAATTAATCTCGTCTTCATGCTACTAACAAAAAATGAGGTTAATAATAATTAAAACAGCAGACGATTAAGGGTTTCCTCGTCTCAAATTTTCAGGTAAGGCACATCTTGGTTGCGTGTCATTTTTTTACAGGAGTCCATTTGCAACAACACTTCCGTACAATTTAGTTGTACAAGGTGTTTCCCCTCATGCAAAAATGCGTGCAAAATTAGTACTAACTTTAATGGACTACCTGTGAGGAAAACATGTTGATTAAAATGGGCTTAACTGCTAGATTAATTACTACAGACGGCTTCTGTTAAGAATATTTAATGGATTTTAGAATTAAATTAGACTAGCTATAGTTTTGTTTCTTAAACAGGAAAGCAGCCGCCAGAATTTTCAGAACATATACCAATTGTAATTAAAATACATCGCCTGATATTACAGATCGCGTAATATCGGGTTTAAGGAAATATTTACATTATTTAAGGACCTCGATGTCTTATAAAATGATTTCTTTATAAGGTATTTTTTTTTAAATGAAAGTTCTGCTTAAACCATTTTTAATATTGAGATATAGTAGAAAAATAAAATAATAATAGAGTAATCAAAATAAAATTTAAAGTAATAAAATAAGTAACGACTGCCCATGAGCAGTTATTAGAGAGTTTGAGCCATCCAACGTCAACGAATCGATAACGATAACGAGAAACAGCGCGAGAAGTCCGGAATGCCATAGGGTAGTCGTTGACATTCAAGGTCGCCAGCGCTGTTTCTCGTTATCGTTATCGTTTCGTTAACGTTGGATGGCTCAAACTCTATATTGAGTGGGGCGCACGGGTGCAGCCATATCACACGAGTAAATACGGTATACAGAAAAAAACAGTTAATAATAATTTCTCTGTAAATATTTTTCTGAGTGTGTCTAGCACTGCAAGTGTCAGTCGGGGTTACCCAGTTCAAATTTTCCTGTCAAAATGACCAGTTTTTGAATTTGTGCATATGCAGGGATTTAAAAGCACAAGGTTGTTAAGACATGATAAAGGTGACTCGCTGTTGCTATATATTTATGTGGCCGTAATTCAAAGTGAAATCCTTCCCAACCCACCCAAATAAAATAAATAAAAAAAATAAATAACGATGTCGGAGGGGTCGCAACCAGTGGGCGCTGCACATGCATTATTCTTCAAGTGCCTACGGAGTGTCAAGGGACAGACTGAAAATTAATGTATTTTATAAATAATAAAGTTTACAAGAAAAAAAATCACAATGCATAACTGCGAGCATCGTAAATAAGCTAACTTGATCCATCGAGACAAGTGTTAAATATACAGACCTCTAGGTGGTCAAACGAAAGGGGTCAAATTGTGCCACTCATCCGTCTTAATTTAGCTGGGACTTCAAAGATGGACACCAGAGGAATAGTAATTGGTTCCAACTATGATGACGCAACATCTGTAATATCTTCATTGCGTGAAAGTAAGGATATACAGCACAAATATGTTTTTACACAGTCTCTGCACAAGACCTTTTCACTTGGAAATGTCCTCAAATTTGTCTGAGGACCCTGAAGAACATTTTTTTGTAGTATAAGTACCTATCGATTTTACAATTTTAAATAGTACTTCCATCATCAAATTATACGATATGATTCAATAATTATATCCAATAATTTTATCTAAACATTTGAGACAGAACAACACATGCATTTTGATGCCATCTTTGATTCTTTGAAAATAATATACATATCTTACCTAATATTTCAGCTGGAACCTAGGACCAAAAAACCTCAACCATGCACCTTCGAAATACACCGTGTTCTGTTTAGAATTCAAAAACGACATTCCTTTTACTGTATTCTTAACATTTGACCTTTAATTCACGACATATTCTAATTTTACTAAAAGGGGCATTACGACCTTTGGCTTCTCTATTATCAATTGAATTATTTGTACTTTGATTATGTATTTGCATGAAAATACAAGCAATATAGCAATTATACCCAAGACAAAATTGCACATGGCTTCACTTTTGAACGTGGAATATGCAATGCAAACGGGTACGAATTTCAAGCGAAAAGTGATGCTATTTCTTACCTGCATGCATTTAACGCTTCTTTTAAATGGACACAGTCTTTTTTTAAAGTAAATAAAGATAACATTTTCAGAACACACGTGTATACTACAAATTACTCTTGTCACAAAACTTGAACTCTTCTAATTGCGTAGCAAATAATTTAATTTCGCATTTGGTTTGAATCCAGCAATCACAAATTCCGTCCATTTCTAACCTTTGACATTTAGTTCGTGCCGATGCCCGCAGCTTTATTCTGTTATGGGGTTATTACGACCTATGACCTACCATTTTTTTGTAATAAAATTATTCGGACCCGCGTTCTTAGGAGAAAATATAGGGAAGGGGAAAACGTCTGCCATGTCCATTTTTTCATTGTCTTTTCGTATAAAAACTCCTGAACTTTGTACCGAAAGGCGAATATTCATGACTGTTCACGTTGAGCGTGGTTAGTTTTTGTTGTTTCATCATTTTTGGCAACGAGTATACATTAGGCCACGATAAAAGTCCATATTTCACTGACCCCAACAATCTTGAACTGTTGCCCCACCTATAATATACGTTGATGGGGAACTAGTTTTTTTTGGGTGACCCCTGACTCCTCCCTTTTGGGTAGACGCTCGTGACAACCCTTGGCTTTCAACGGGGAATACTAATCAGGACCAGCGAAATACGTGACCATTTTCAACTAATGTTCTTTTTTATACTTTTTTCCTCCCAAATCTGCTCAGACTAGATAACCTCACATGACCACCATCAATGCTGCTAGGGCTCCTCCCCATTTTGTCAGAAAAAAACAATGTTTTTCAGCAGTTTTACGTATTTGGATTGCACAACAAAAGTTTTTGGTATACTGAATATTTGAATTTGCTTGTTTTAAAAAAAAAGATATAAGGGCTTCTTTCAGGCATTTCAGAACTATATTTGCATTTACTATATTAAACATGTGCATTTGTTTTACTATGCATGGTTATTGAAACTACCGAAATATTTTGGAATTCTGAATTAAGGCATTCCAGAAACGTTTTAATATGGAAAATTTGCATTTAGTTTATAAAAATGTAATCGGCACATAATCATAATTCTGAAAATTTGCATTTTGTTGATAAATTGTACATATCACTAGAACAGAAGTCACGCCATGTACAGTGTATGGGTTTGTAGCTTATACAGTCTCATGGTTAGTCTGTGTATTCCTAGAATTTGCCAGAATATTGGAAATTTAAATTTGTTTCTGAAAAATTATCAGGACACACTGCATCTGTATAGTACATTAGTAACATTACTGTATATTTGGGCCTTTTAGGCATTCCAAAAGGCTTTGTAATGCTAAAAGATTTGCACATGCTTCATTAAAAAACTTGTTAGGACCTATTTTGTAACATCACTGTAAATTTGCATTTTTATTTCAAAATTAAAATGTTTAAGTTTTTTTTTTATCTTGTTTCATATTTTTTATTTTATGTATTCTCTAAAAATGTGTTTAGCTAACATTTTCAGCTCAGGGCACACTAAACTAGGCCTAAAATTGTTCGGGCACAATGGTTGAAAAATACTGAAAAACTATGAATACAACGACAAATTTAAAATAGACCCCCCCTCTCAAATTCACAACTGCATTTTACTTTTCAAACCAAAGATGATTAAAGTTTTTGTTAGAATATAATCTGGTTTTTATAATTTGCGTTTTAACGGTAACATACTGTAACGTGTATTAATAAATAAACAAAGCTCTTTAAGATGGCAATCTACATGTCTATTTATTCTGAGGTAGATATTTTGTTAAGAAATATAAGTTTTTTACATAGCATAAACTAGCTAAACAAGCTAGTTACTGCTTATGATGGTCATAAAGTACATTCCAACGGTAATAAAAACAACAAAAGATACGTTTGCATAAAGAAACGAATATATTTCCACAATTTATTTCCTCCAAATGTAACAATTCGTTTAGGAAACAACTGTTATTCGACAAAACATTACATCTTTCTGTTTATTTTTATTTCATTTTTTTTTAAATAAGAGATATCGAGATAATTCAAATTTACAATCTGAATTATATTCTACTAATTCTGAATATTTCTTTTTAAAATAACAGGTTAATAAATTGTATGGATTGTTACAATCAATTCTGGTTTAGGTACAGCATGTATTTGAATGACATATTACGTATATTCTTTTAAATGTTCACTAAACTTTTAAAACTAGAAACTTATATACTATCAAAATGCTCGAAATTTCAATAAATTTGAAAGACCCTTGGTTTACTTCCGTCACATTTTTCCATTTCATTTTTAATTATAGATATCAATTCCGTAGTAATTTGAGAATTTCAGAACATTTCCAGAAAGATCCATCTTACAATTTAATAACAAAAGTTCACAAAAGTTTTAACAATGAGGTTGTAAAATCCTGTTCATCATTTCATAATCGAATAAAAGTTCATAATTCATTTCTCTTATCATTTCCCAAAAAAATTTACTGCAAACAACTCCATAGTCATTCTCCGAATTTATGAAACTTTTCAGAATAATTTCAGATCTATTATTCAGTTATCTTTTGAAGTTTAAAACTGAAAACAACTATTGTAATAATAACCTAAACAACTCAAAATTCCTTAAAAATTACAAAGGATAAAGTGGTTCCATTTCATCAAAAACATTCAAGTCTACACAGCAAACAACTACAATAACGTTATTACCATTTCAGAACTTCAGAAAATTTAGATTTCTCAGTTTTCTAAAAATATGTTTAACTTAAAATTTTTATTAAAATTTGAAGTTTGAACATTATAAAAATATCTTTGGTCTTTATTAAACTGCATATAGAGTATTTTCTAAAAAAAAAGTTCTTAATTCCTATTCTTCCAAACACCAGATGGCGTCCGTATACTGGCAAACCTGTGGTCAATCTTCTTGACAACAAATCCAACCATGTATAATTATCAATACAAGAACACACTTTTGAATATATACCATATAAAAAACAATAAAAAAAAGCTTTAGTAATCCTCCATCACCTCTGTTACAAAGGGGGACGCTTTTACCCATCAGAGGGCAAGTAAGGAAAAATGTTGGTGGGCAGTTCCAGTCACGTATGGTAGTATGGTAGGTAGGGTAACTTGGGTCACACCCATCTCCCAAACATTATAGCATACCACCGTCATGTACCTTATGGTACATGCGCACCTGGCCAACCCCTTTGGCTGCCAGGGGCAAGGGTTAGACAGGTTAGGGTCAAAGGTCAGAGAAATCCCAGGTAAAGGCTAGTTCCGTTTTCAAATACAAGTCATACGCACACACACCCTAGGGTGAAGCAAGGGCAAGGAAGGCGATGCCCCTACCAAAATTACCATTATTCTGATATTTAGCACTGACAAGCCAATGGGGTGGGGTCACTCCGGGTGTAACCCCCAGCAGAAATCTGCAGCTTTTGCCCAAATGTCTTCCAAATTAGCATTCAGCTAACGCAATGTTATTAATAGTCGTCTCGGGGAACAAAAACAGGATGCACAAGGAGGTATTTCGGGTTGGACCCATGCATTTCGGCGACTTATGGCTTTTCAAGATGGCCGTAACCTTGTGTATTAAACGAGGCAAAATAGGCCAATTCAAAATAAATGTGATATGGTCATAGGTCAAGTGTAACAGCTGTATACTTGGCATTTTTTTTAAGTTTGACGATTTTGGGAACTGTTTCAAGTTCAAAATATGGCGGTCGCCTTTGTGGATAAGATATGCAAAGTTGATTCTTTACTTGGATAATTTTCCTCAAACACATTAGACAGTTTGAGCCAGCCAACGCCTTAACGTTAACCTCAACGTTAACGGCGGGAAGGGAGGGGGCCACGGACTTAACTATCCAATGAATTAACTGAATGTCATGCGCACTCATGACGTTCATTTAGTATTATTGGGTAGTTAAGTCCGTGGCTCCTCCCTTCCCGCCGTTAACGTTAAGGCGTTGGCTGGCTCAAACTCTATTTATAAGATAAACGACGCATGTCTCACCTTGCGTCAAGATGCAATGTACATGTATTTGTGTGACGGTACATATGCTTCACGAGGCAAGCATAATTCCATGAAATTTGAAACAATTATTTGTAAGAGAAAGACGCATGCCTTTCCTAAGTTTCCTTGCGTCGAAGCACTGTTCTACAGTAGGTACTTGAACTTGTACGTCTCACCTAACATTGAGTTAAGAGCATTTGACCCAAAGGTGGAAGTTTGGGTCATGCAGAAAGTAACTTAATTTTGAAACATTTGTCTCTCCTTACGTCATACAATTGCAATATTTTCAAATTTAGCCTATTATGTTTGAAGACACATGCCTCTACTTGGGTATCAAGATCTGGCTTTATTCCGTCCAATATGGACTTCGAGGACTCATGCCTCTCGAGTAGTAAAAGTGTCTAATTACAATTAAACTCACCGCTAAAAATAATTAAAATTAGAAATTATAATTTCAACAACAAACCTTTTTTGATGCTTTGATCTTGCACAATCTTTGGATTTTGTTTTATTTTTTACATCCTACGCCACATTTTTGTTTATGATTACGTTTTGCACGATTTCAAGATTGAACAGCTGCTTTCATCTTCATAAACGCGATTTATTTCTGCCCGAATGAGCTTCTAAACTTAAAATAAAGCAGAAATTGACACAGGTTTGGATTTAAATGGAAGCCGCCATCTTGATATTGGGGGTTGTTCATAAATTACGAATAAAAACCAATTACGCAATACAAAATTAAATTGAATTTTCTAAAATACCTGTCAAGTTCTAATAAAAATGCAATTATTTATGCATGTTGCACCTCAATCAATTTTGAAAACAAATTTATCGAAAATATAAACATAACCATTGGATGTAAACATAACAGACTTCTTACCTGCAAATTTGTTACTTCAGCTATTGCTTTTTGTTTAATATTCTAGGTAAAACAATCTTTATGAACGATCCTCAATGAGCTCATTATCCAATCAGACATATACAATTAAACATATAAGCCAAATTTCTATCTTGATTATGAATTACAAACATAATTTTTATTAAAAAGTTGTTTTAATTATTATGTTCTGCTAATATTCTTTAGTGTATCAAATTAGATAAATACTTCAAAGTTCATTTTTAGATTTGTACGAAATAGTGACTACTAAAACATTGTTACATGCATTTACTGTAATACATTTGAATATTTTTAATAAAACCAATTTCCAAAATATCGACCATTTGGGGGTTTTCACTTTTATTTTTATGGATATCACGTAAATAGACAAAGTAAACATTCTGCTGGTAAAGTAGGTTTATTCAATTTTTTTAATGTTCGTAACATTTGGTTTTCATTTTAGGTCCCTTTACTACATGACGCAGTAGGCGTCTATCAATATGAAAGACAATTAGCCCACTCGGCCACTAAAATACCTGTCTTCAAAATATAACAATAAACAACCATTTCACCACAACAATAGCATTTTGGTTAATGACGGTTTAAGTACGACGTACTGTACGTTGTTCCTTAAATATGCAAATAAGGCAAACATCTAAAGATACCTATGGAAGGTCTGAAGAGGAACTGTGCGGTAACAAATTTTGAAATTTCTATACTTAAAATTTAAGTTGTATACATTTACCATAATTTTGGACAACTATCGTGCATTAAATTCTAGCACCAAACGTTGGATAAGAAGGAAGATCACTTTTCGTATAATTTCTACAGTTTTTGGATTTTCGAAGACCATATGATGTTTGTTAACTTTATTGTAAATGCAAAAAAATGCTAACATAGGGAATCGGACTAGATAATATAATTGTACGTATTACTTGACAGTTAATTATGACTATTTCCATCCCATTCATCATTTAGCATTAGGATGAGCTTCCTATACCTTGAAACAATAATACATAAAATAATCTATAACAAGTGTTAGGTTATAATCTCATTAACATATATTACTGTCTCGATACATTTTTAAATGCAACGTAAAAAATTCACTAAAAATTAGTCTCACTTTTTTAAAAATAGGAGAAAATATTTAACGTTAATCTATTCATAATTTCATTTTCTTATTTAATACCATAAAACATTAAGCAAGAATAAATCCAACTTTTTGCCCCCATACTTTATAAAGCAACTTTTGATCAACTTTTAATATAAAGGAAATTATGTTTTAACTTAAAAAATCAATTTTGCCAAAAGTAATGCATTAATAACTTTAATTTATCAGATCTGTCTACTCTGCACTGCAAGAGCGCCTTTGTTAACCTGCAAACACATTGAACACGAAATTATCCGAATTTTCATGTTAAACATCCCTTCAGACAATCAGAACATGACATTTTTGGTCAACATTTGGTGACCATTCTCAAAAATCAAACAATAGAATCACTATAACTGTAAAACTTCAATCACACAATCAATTATTGATTGAAGCTCGGCATGACAGGTAAGCTTTTCAATCAAAAATGACTATGTGGGGCATTTATTAATAGTCTGAAGTCACATTATGCTACTTGGTATCAGAAGAGATGAATCCAACCTGTTTGAATTCAAAAAGTGGTAACGCGTCATATTTGCACAAACATTGTTTTCACTAATCTGAGTTTGGTGCAAGCTATTTTTTGGTATTAGTTCAGGGTGTCCAGTAAATTTGCTGGTAACAAATTCAAACATATTTCAAGAATTTCAAGGATTTCTGTTATTAAGAATTTCATATCTTTCACGATATATTTTTTCCCCTATCGAATGTTTTTTCAACAAAATTAATATGCAATATTTAAAATCTTAAATTCATTGTTCAATTATTGTATTTTTATCTACAAAATTAACAAAAACGATTTCCAAGAATCATCATGAAGTACTAGAGTTAAATACTTTTAACAAAATCTAATTCAATTTTGAGTTTATGCTATCATTATTTGCAGTTTGACTTTCTTGTATGTATTTCTTAAAAATCCTTAATAGCACACGGAATGCACGTGTAAAATAGTTTTTCTTGCACGAAATCCCATCCACAGATTCCACATTGCAATTTCTCACGGTCAACGTGATGAATTTCACACGGCCGTCAACTCAAATTTTTTGTTGTTGAAAAAAAAGGCACATTTTTTGGTATTTGAATAATGCCCTTAATGAGATATTAAAAGTCAATACCTTACAATGTGTCCACAATATTCCTACAATACTATGGGTTTAAAAGTTCTCCAGCGAGGAAAACTTATTATCTCACGAGCTTGTTTAGTGAAAAATTTAAAGAAAAAAAAGTTTCTATTAATATTATGGGGCCAATTTCAGGATTTTGAAATGTGACTTCTTAACCGTATTTAATATATTTTCATTACTCACGTAAAAGTATGTCAGGAAAATTAACATGGCAGGTATAGAGCATGATATTCGGTCATGCACCCCCTTAGAAGGAAAGTGAGGATTATGCCGTTTTAGTCCAATTGAAGTTATCACCCCAATTATGCGAGGTGATTATGCACATATGATTTGTTTTCGTTCTTCAAAGTTGACTCCAAATATACGACTGTTCAAATTACCTTATGGACCAATTAACCGAAATATACCATTTTCGTTTGTCTGATAGGAATTATCTTTTCAAATTTTAATGCAAGTCTGGAGGACAAACTTAATCCATGAGATAGATACTCTTGAAATTTCAACCCCGTTATGCATTTGCTTCATGGTCCTATAAACATCAAATGACCCAGTTTCGTCATTACATCTTTCAAAAACAAGAGACATCATTCGTTACTAGTTAGTAGAAACTTCCCATATGTTAATTAGCTTTTCGGCCGTTAACCGAAATACGAACTTTGCTGGGATGGTTACCTCTCTCGTAACCGTTTGTTAGGTACAGGTCCTCGTCATCGCCATCATCTTCTTCGAGGTGGGCGGGGCCATGCGAGGAATGGCGATTAATCGTGCGATTAAACGGAAATTCACTAGCAGGCATCCGATAGGGACGAGGAGATCTGGATTCGGATCGCATCTGATCCAGTTCATAATTAGAAAGGATATCCGAACACGTTTCAAAATGCTCCTTAGGCCAATTCTTCTTCAGTGTTTCTACCAGCTGCTTCAGTTGAGACTTCTCCAATTCCAGAGTTTTCAAGCGGGATTCCTGCTTGCTGGTACATGCCTGGTACGAGCTGATGGTACGCTCCAACGTCCTTAAGTTGTTGTGGGCAGTTTGGTTCTCCTCCATCAGATCCGCATTGTGTCGCTTGAGATTACGATTGGCCAACTCAAGTTGGGCCATGGTTTCGAGATCAACTCCTGGAGGTGGACCCGAGAGCGATTCTTCTTGGAGGACGTGATATTCAACTTCGTATGCTTGCAATTGCTTCGATATATTCAAATTGAATACCTAGGAAATAATTAGGGGAATAAAATAAGACTTAAAACCTTTCTAAAAATCCTGACGCGACTGTTGCGTACAGTGCATTGGTGCCACATTTACCTGATTAAAAACTCTTTCCATTTGAATGATACCCATGCCAGGCATTGTACATTTCAAGAAATCCATGACACTTTCAAAAGTGTTGCACTGAATGATCAACTCCTTGTGGTTACCCAACAACACCAGAGCCACTTTAAAGACCACTTCGAGTCCATAGAGAAATATTAAATCTGAAAGATTGCACAGAAACGACAGGATGAGCGATGATAATTCGAGAACAGCAAGACTCGGCAGGCAATTTACGCACCAAAAACTCTTGAAACAAATCCCAACGGAAACTGGGAGGCGAACAACGTTAAAAACCACGGAGCGGCATACAGCGTGGGAGCAATTTCGTGTCTTTCAAAATGGTTATACAAATCTGGATGTTGGTCGTGTATAAGCCTGGAAAGTTGGTACATCTGAATCTGAAAAAATGAGATATGCATAAAGTAAAGCAATTCAGAAATATGTTTGCATAAAAACAACCTAAAAGAATGGCACCAACGTACCTGCAAGGCAATCATATCTGGCTTGAACTGCTTCCGGAACCCAAGAGTATAAAGGATGTGTTTGAGCATTTCAAACGAATTGTCTTCTTCCATCTAATTAAATGAAAAAATGGGAGAATAAATTGGTAGAAGAAAATCAAGCAACTTTCTGAAGATTCTGGAACCGTGATTATCCGAGGTAATATGGACCGGGTCTACGTTGGTGTTCAAAGTTCTGATATTTCGCATTCAAAATATATCGTACTTGTACTCTAATTTGTATTTTTTTTTCAATTTAACAATTTTATATTACATAAAAGAAGGAAAAATACACATTTGCGCTTGCATGTTTTGAAGAACTACAATTTAAACTTTTTTTAAAAAAAAGTCCTGTACAGTTTTTTAAAAAAAATACAGTACAATTTACGTAGATTTTGTATTACACATGGCTCGTATAATTGGGGTTCTACTGCATTGTAATACAGTAAATTGGAATTTAGCGATCAAGATCTTCCATAAAACAAAAAGTAAATAAAACGAGTACATTGTAGCTTTCCAAACTTTTTTTTAACCATTTTGAAACAATGCATCTACATTAAAACAATTTGTATCATATACATACGTGTAATAGAAGGACCCCAGCAATAAAACTAAGTCCTTGGCAGTATCCAACTTCCTTGTCCAGCAAGGAGTAAGCCTTCAGAAGGTTAAAAAGAGACAGCTGACCAGCGCCCAACGATACTGAGAAGTAAGGATGGCTAGGGAAAGTACGACCTGTCGTTTGACAATTACAAGTGATGTTAAAAAACAGCCAAAATTTAAATGCAAAAAAATACGAAAAAGCGTTGGTTTTAATATTCTTACCTAAATCTATAAGAATTGCATGTTGCTGAGCGGTTAATTGCTTAAGTAGGTCTTCGTAACAAGAAGATAAATCTTCGTTGGGAACCTCACTTATACCATCTTCAGCATTTGCAGTATGCTGTTCGGCTAAAAGTTGCCAGATTTCTCCACGTCTTGGTCGAGGAACGCCTAAAAGATTAGTGTAAAATTTAATTCCGGAGTAATTATTAGAAAAGTTTCTGGTTCAGCAGGAACCAGGAAAGCTGGAAATTTACATATTGTCTAGGATAAATAAGTTATGGCTAAATTATAATTGCTGTTGCCGTCGTTCGAATTTTGCAATTAAAATTTTAATACCTGCTTTTACAGCATCCACTAATGTCTGGAATTTGATTTTCTCGGATTTTTCCTTTTTGAGCATTTCATCCCAAACTTTAGTTATTTCCTTAAGACATGGCGTTATTTCCTCATAGTCCAATTTAACACGTTTCACCTGCACTGCATCTTGGTTTGCTGTAAAATCGTTACATGTGATCATTAAAAAAGTAAGAAAGTAAGAAAATAAGTATGGAAATAGCTAAAAAATAACATACGAAACAAAGTGCATTAAAAAAAGAAATAACTTAAACAAAAAAGACGAACCTTTGAGTTTCTTATTTTCCTTTTCCATTCTGATAAGCAAAATTTGTTGCTTAATGGCTTTCCTCCACAAGGACCTAAGTGTTGCAGGTGATCTCTTGATTGGTGGTCCAGCAGGAGAACACGCAGGAAGGGAAAGACCATCTAGGGATTTGTTTGAGCAATCTGCCAGAATGATAGAGATTAATAATATGAACACTTTTATGATGAAGTGATTAAATTTATCTTATCTTCAGATTGTAATAACCATCACCTGGTGGTTTACGATGTGGAGTGACTACCCTGTTGAAAATGGCTTGCCTCCATGAACCTGTTTTATTTGGAGTCACCATTTCATCGTCAGGTGTGGTTGGCTTGGAAGGATTTCCCACTTTCATAAAGCTACAAATAAAATTAAATTGTAGTGAACATAGGTTCCTCATACAATTTAATTAAATCCACAGAATTGAAACATTTCAGAAAAAAATGTAAACGATTGCATTCATATTTTCAACATTTCTATGTTTAAATATCGACAGGTATAACCAAAATAAAAGCAATCATGGATACTTTGTGAACCACTGATTTAGGTCCTAAAGTCAATAATAACGATACAAACTACTGTACGTATATAATCTATACTACGCAAACTATTTGAATTCTTACATGTTCATCATTGGACTTGTCTTTTGTTTGATTAGCCTTGAACGTGGATGCTGAGGAAATTCTCGCCTTGGAGGCTGAACTTCAGCATTGCGATCTCGCATTATGCCAACTGTTGAACTGCGTCTTCGAAATGGGTTATTTTCATTAATTCCTTCCAGGAAATCGAAGTTACCTTCCTTCCTGTCAGGAGTGGAAGTTGGAGAGTGATCAGGCGTAGCACCATTAGAAGAATCCTATTAAAAAGAAGTGATGGAAAAGAAAATTAACAGAAGCTCAGCTACAAAGTTTACCATATTTGTTATTAAATATAGAGTATACAGGGCGAGGCATTTAAAGTGACATGCAACAATGAGAGAAAACAAAACATGTCACCAACATTGTTTGCAACTTAAAAATAAATAATGGGCTCTCATTTTGCCCCTTAAGAGTAAACAATGTTTGTCTGAATCATTAAAAAAAAAATTAAATGTTTCGTTTTCCTCATATTTGAACATGTCACTTTAAACTTAGCGGCAACAGCTGGTTTACAATACTTACTCTGTAACTGGAAGAATCTACATCTATAGTATTGCTACGTTCTCGAAATGCCTTCCTGGCATCGTCTTGAGGCTTTCTCTGAAGTTGGAAAACAAATATCAATGTGATAAATGAGACGCACCAAAACACTGGACAAACGAATCACAAATAAGAGATGTAAAAACCTTTAAAATGTTTTCAAAGGAACTTGTTAACGAGCGCTTCGCTTTGTTTTTCAGGTCATCCAGGACAGATGGCTGATGTTTCTTATCAAAAAAGCCAACATTCTGTGGGTCAGTACCAAATATTACAAACAGCGATTAACATTTAAATACACAGCACAGACAGCCAAATGCGCAGTAATAATTAACTCACCAATTGCTCCAACTTTCCTCCTTGCGAATCCACGTGCGTGTGCTTGCTTTGTTTCGTTTCGCAATGAGCTCTTAATAACATCATTAAAATCTCGTTTTGTTCCTGGCTAGAAGTCACTTCGGCCCCCTGCAATGTCAACAAGAAATTCATAAACCGTGAATAGAAAGTTTTCCAGCTTCGAATTGGTCGAAAATAAACTATAGTTCACCGGGAGATTAGTTGTTAAATATATTTGAACTAAAAATACTTGTGCATTTTTGTGTATTTTTGACAAATTTCACAATTTTTGCGTTTATTAATTTTCTTCTTTAAATATGTGTGGTAAATTCTCTATAATGGTACTGATATTTTGTTAAAAATAAGTTCGTTCGTTTAATTACTTCCCTGTTAAACGATTATAATCTTTTTATGTTTATTTTTAAAATGAAATACAAATATTTCTGTTATGAGTACGTAATTATTAAAAGCAATAAGAATTCCAGCTTATATTTTGCTGATATTTTTGTAAAATATACAAATCCGTCAGCTTATTTACGAATTTAAGGTAAATTAAATGTAACAAAAATCCAAAATCAAAGGCATACTTGCCAAGCTTTTTAAAAAATAAAATGACCAAAATTTACTTTACATAACAGCTAGTTTTGCAAATTTTAACTGCAGTAAAATTCCCAATTTTTCAACAACACAACAGTATTTTTGCATCAAAATTGCAGTAGGAGAAAAGAAACTGCCGCTTACACACCTAAAACGGCAGCTTAATTACTGCGTTTTGTTTCATTAAAACTAAGTTATTTAAACTGCAGTTTTGTCGTAGTTTCTTTTTCAGGAAAAAATTGTGCACAAAATAATAAAGTCAAACTCACTTTCAGCTTCATAAGGATTTCATGTTTCTCTTCGCTCGACAAAGTATCCAACCTTCTGGTTATAATTGTATTGGCCTTAGAAGCTGGCAAACCTACAAAGGAAAAGTGCAAAGCAATGAAAAATTTCGTAATAGTGTAAATGCACCCATACTAATTACTCTGCAAGCAAGCGAAACTTTTCTTTGGTTAAAAATCTTAGATGAGATGGAAATAGAAGAGAGTTTGAGCCAGCCAACGTTAACGAAACAGCTATAACTATAAACAGCGCTGGCGGCCCGGAATGTCAAGGACTACCCTATGCGAAGCATGGCATACCAATGCCATTCCGGGCCGCCAATGCTGTTTCTCGTTATCCTTTCGTTAACGTTGGCTGGCTCAAACTCTCTAATTAAAGGGGCCATCCACGAAGGAAGTCATGTGTCCACTACAAATTACTTTGTTATATGCCCTCAACAAATAAAAGTTGTTCATTAGGATTAGTCTAACATTAGTTTTGCTTTAACTCTCAAATAAGGTAAAGGTTTTTTTTTTTTCACGTTAGAATCAGTATACAAATCCATGGAAACAAATTCTTAGCAACAACAAGCCTACATTAAAAAAAATCCACAAATTAAGAAATTTAATTAATTTCCTAAAAAGGATTCTTACAATAAAAAAATATCGTACATCTCAAACTTTTGGAAAACTATGATGATCACATTACATTTTCCAGTATTAAAAAAAAAAAATTCATTGAAATGCATTTGATGTAACCGGCAATTATGCGCATTAATATAAATTAGTTGTAATGTCAAATGTTATAATTTATTAAGTGCCAAAGGCTAATTTCGGGTTGACGTAAATGCTTTTAAACCTGAATATCAAAGAGACCTAAAAAAACTGCTGCTATGACGCCAGGAAAAGAGTTAACCTTGGAATGGATAAAAGCTAGGTTTGAGATGGCAAAGACATTCCCTACTTCTATAGCTCAAGGGTGTAAAATAACACATCATACAGCAAAAATATCATTGATGTATACAATTTCACCTCGGAAGACGACAATCCATTACTCACAACATACCACTGCTATGGGCAAATGACAACATTTAATGCAATCTCGCTTCATTATTAATTAATCATACATAAATTCCCCAATGGGTATCAAAATTTTGGTTTCAAAACCTCTTCTGCAATATACTGTACATTTTATTTATATGACAAAACCTAATTTCACTAACAAAAGATTATTAGCTATAAGTCGCAAATTCATGAAGACATTTTCGCATAAGGTGCATAACGTAGCATTTTTTGCAAAAAAACTTTCACAGCTTTTAAATAATCTTTTTTCAAAGGATTTTAAGGAAAAACGACATTGCAACAAATATCAGGTAGAAACATTTTGTATAATTTTGTATTGCTCTATGAAACAAAGACAGTGATGAAGATGAACTTAGAAGAAAACTATTTGCGAAATAATAATTTAGGAATCGATATAGAAGTTGATAGAAATGTAATTACCGAAAATATGCCAAGTTTTTTAATTTCGGCACATAATTCCAAATTCAAAGTGTAAAGCAAATTAATGCAAATCCTTCAACTGAACATGCCTCAGCAAAACCAGAAAGCCTTCAAAAATATACGGTATATACAATTTTTAAAAAACCGTTCTAAAAGCAGCCAAAATATAGAATTTTCAGAAAACTGTTCTCCTGCTTATTTATAGACAAATAAACTGCACATTTTCACGGATTTGCAAACCCTATATGCTCTTTAGCTGACGATTCCTTCTACATTAGGACCAAATTCGTATTTATTTTTGTAGTGTCAGTATGTATGAATGTTGCAAATCGCCCTTTACAGCGCATAGCGTCCAATGGCACAAATCATTGGCATTGTCAAATCAGCAGTCAAAATGCACTTGACAACCAACTACATGACATAGGTCCACCAGTAACATAGAGTGCACTTATCCCCCAACACACTGATAGCAAAGTTGAACAAAGTAAAAACCCATTATGTTGGGACCAAAGAAACATAAAATACTACCCTTACCTTCCAGATCCATGCATAACTTATGAAGCCACAACATAGGACATGTTTCGCACATAAGAAATTGATTCCTCAATGTCCTTTGAAGCGCAGCAGCTGATGCAAACACTTGCTTCAGCGTGGTCAGAATTTCCTCCGTCTTGAAGAAAACAAAAGATCCAACAGATTAAAACTTTTGGACAAGTCTAGATCAACCAGGTTCTTGCCAGTGAGTAAGGTTTTTTCGATTATTACGCAAAGAAATCACCTTTCATATCGGTTAGAAACTGATGAAGAGGTTCAATCAGGGTATCATTTAGGTCTTGCAATGTCAATCTGTTCACTTTCATGGTAATTACGAGATACATTACCAGTAAAAAATGGCAGATTGCTACGTGAGGTAATTTAAATGACGCCCCTCCAGCGTCCAGTTTGGCCTTCGAACAAATGCCAGAAACAGCTTGAAAACATCAAAACCAACATGAAATAAGTTGGACAATTAAATTTGATTCATTTGCTTATTGAGTCAAAACAACCGTTATATTGTCCAGTATATCACCAATGAAATGACCAATTAAAGGCGTATCACTGTTTTCAACTAATGAGTTTTATTTTTGGGTTAAGGGCAGGGAAGAAGAAGGTTCTTGCACGCTGACCTTCTGAAGGAGAAAAATTAAAAATCGTATCAGGGTGTCCAGTAAATTTGATGGAGAAAATTAAAACGAATCTCAAAGATTTTCAAGGACCCTCCCATGACCAATTACCAGAATATTTTTTTTCCAAAGTCAGTGCATTTTTCTGGACAACTTAAAAAAAAGTTTTTTCGAGCATAATTTCCAACTTTTCTGAGGTAATAGAAATTCAAGCACATTTCCTGATTTTCAAGGCTGTGACAAATAACGTAATACAAGTTTCAAAGTGAACATTTCCCCAGCTGTTATCAACACAAATAACTTCACAACATTCGACAAAAGTAACTAACCACAATTTCACGTATACTGGTACATAGGGTACGAGGTTAAAGGGCAGTACAGTGATCATTGAACTACTAACACAAATTTAGCGGGTAGATCCTCCGGTATTCAAAATAGTGTCAAAATTTCACTATTTAATACGACAAGTTTTTCAACCAGCATGCCACAAAAGAACAATAGGAGTTTACGTAAGGGTCAAACATATTGCCAATTGTCATATTGCCCATTAAAATTATTCATCATAAAATATATAAAACCCTGTGATTGTTTTAAATATCGTTATACATATAAATTATAATTGAGAAATCTCTCCAAAAACGTTGCAATTAAGTAACATTTTCTAAAATTTCCGTAATGAAATAAATCAAATTCCTTTGAAAAATTCATAATCATGCATTGTCACAAAATAAAAATCACCAGTATTCGTTACATAGCAAAAGATGACAAGTCTGACTTCAGTCTCAAAAGTCGAGAATACCAGATCCCGTTATACTAATGATAAGAAAACATGACAAAACTTTAATTTACCACATTTTCTGCTTGGCATTTCAAGATGTATCCTAGATAAGTCTCTGATCCGACATCACGACATATGAATCCAAAGTGATCCGGATGTCTCATTCCCTAAAACAAAATATCAACATTAAAAAAAAAAAAAACTAAAATATAAGTTAGAACATAATAAAGTAAGTATTATTTAAGGAAATTAATAGGGAATTTAAATTCTTTTAATAACAAAATTGAAATCAATTTTGAAATATGTGACATATTCTCATATTATCTTCATTTATAAAAAAATATACATAATATTATTACATACTAATAATAACAATTACCGTACATAAAATGATAATAGAATTTCATATAAGACATTATATTCCCCTTACACAAAAGCATTTAACAGACAGAAAATCTCACCTGCGAACAATGCGATATATCCCGAAACGGCTTGCTGAGAATGATGGACTTCTTGTCCAGGCTGATGAGGCTTATTTCTGTTTTCCCAATCTGGAAGACCATCGTCCTGTTCTGTCCAGAAGCGATGGAGTTGCTACGCGCTCGTCCCTGGACATCATTGCCGACGCTATAAGAGCGGCTTCTAATGTCCGAAGATGAGGATACCGGAGAAGAGTCATTAGTCCACTGAAGAGGATGCGAGTTTTCCGCATTCCTGAACAAAGTCTTTGCTTCTGAAACATTATTGTTGTTAGTAGTGGAGTTCAGATCTGAATCTACTGCTTTGCCGACAACCAGATCTCCTTCTACAGAACATGCTCTCCGATGTCCTCTGACAGCTATCTTCTCAGTAGAACTTCCGCCTTCATTGCTGCTGGTGCTGCTACCACCTAACCTACCCACCTGGCCTTCCAGCTCATTTTCCCGTATACTAACGAAATGATCGAGATTCGGTGGCAGACTGGTAATGCTGGTACCACTGCCATGCCGTTGTCGTTCATAGTTTCCAGTGTTTCCAAGATCTTGGAAGTGCTTCAGTTTCTCGCATTCAAGAGCTTTGAATCTGTCCACAGCCTCGTCTATGAAGGTGGAAGGTGGTTTTCGGTGGGAAACCTTGATCTTGCCAACATACAGAAGTTCGTAGCGTTGAGTTCCACTGTCGGAAGACGTAGAAGAAGTTGAGGACACTGAGGACAGGCGGCTCAGGATTGGAGAATGCTGGCCGGAAGTGTCGCGACTGGCCTCTTTGACCGCGCTGAAGAAGTCTTGCACCTAAAACGGAAAATTCAACACAGATTAGTAAAGAAAAAAATAAATGAAACAAAAATTTGCAAAATGTCTAACAGTCTAAAACCCAGTTGGCGCCATTTGAGCCCTGAATTGTCGACGACTAAATAATAGCGTTTTGGTTTTCAAAGCACACCATAAACATGCCCAACAACAAAAATTATATTACATGACCATAAAAATGTAAACAAGAGCATAAAAATAGTGTTGCTATGTAGCCTATAAAACATTATCTTCTCTCAAATTAAAAAAATGTAAACAATACAATTTTTTCACCAAAGTTCACATAGTACGTACAATTCCGTTGAAATGTAGTTGTTCAAAGGCATGCATCATCCTTATATTTCTTAATTCAAGTTAAAATCTTCATTTTAATCCATACAAATAACACACAATGAACTGATTCTCACAAACAAGTTCAAAAGTGCTTGTCCATGGCTGTTATTATGACTTAAAATGTGACTGTTTACATTCGCAATTCCACATCTAATGCTAAATATTTTTTAAGAACATGACATAAATAATATTATCTTTGATCTGGTATCGCCTAATTTTGTTTTCCGGTTTCACACGACTAAAAACCAGTTTTTGATAACGCTAAGTGAACGAATTATAAGTAGTATAACGATTGTACAATTTTGTCCGAACACAATAAAAAAAATAAGTATTTAAAATTTTCCAAATAACATATACAGAATAAGAATCGTATAATTTATCATAGGTTTATCAAAAATAATTTAGAATGATGCAAATTATTTGGTTTGCAAAATAAATTTACGCAAATTTGCTTTTATAAATATATATAAGCAAATTAATATATCGACAAAAAGTTTGATAGATGCAAGTGGCTTTGTGTATATCGATTAACGTTCAAAAAACCATTACTGCGTACAAGTAAATTTTAGAGGATTTAAACAATGTGAAAAAATAGCTTTTGATATTTGATTTTGGAAGTAGGCTGAAGTCACCGGAATATTAAGCTTTTAGACTTAGTTTCCATAGAAAATAAGCTAGAAAAAGCCTTTATGATCCAGAATGGTAACCTATAAATTTAAATTTTTTTTCATGTGAAATCAAACACTGTACACGAATATAGATAACGTTTCCCAAAACACTTAAAACATTAATTACACTTACTTAAGCATATGTAAAAATGTTCAAGGTTAATAATAAGCAAAGCAAGATTCCCAATTTAAAAACCTTCAAAGTAAGAATACGGAAAAATTGAGTCGTAAACGAAAAACAAATTTCAAAAACGTTTGGAAATCCAACAAAAAACAAAAACCAAATAAAACATTGAATAGGTTTAAAGTAAACTCGCGAACATTGAAATGGTTCAAAGAATAAAAAAACCCGAATTTAGACAGCAATATTTAACAGCTTGCAAAGATGGCAGCAAATTCAGCACAGATGCCAGCTGAAAACTCGCAAATTTTCCAATCAATTATATCCATGTCATGTTATATTCAGAGAAGATAGTGCAAATAATCAATCAAAATATTTTTTTTTGCAAAACTAGCCTGTAGAAATACGAAACTAATTTTTCATCAACATTTAATGCGCAATATAAATATATAGAGTGAATCAAAAATTACTTTATTTTACTTAATTACTTATTAAATTGTGGTTATAAGAATGCTATTTCGATATTATATCTGTAGATTTCGTAAAAAAATTCAATTTTGTTTGGGGGAAAAACTCATCTGACATTAAGACACAAATTTTATATATCACACGTATTTCTTAATGGTCGTATTTCAAAAGGTCTTTCAAATATACAATTTGGGCAATTATTAAAGGCAAACTTAATGATGCTTAGGCCACCCTGTATATTTCAATATACAACTTAACAATAAAACTAGTTGCCAAATACAAGCTACGATATGCTGATAAAAAACGTTATAACAATCGCCATATCTCTATGTTCATTACAACAGATGAATCGTTATACACCTACTTAAAACATTTAAATTGCCAATTAATAGACGCGTTAATCATCTATTCTCTGATAAACCAATCAAATCTGAGATATTAGTATCATAAACACTAATATGATTTCTTCCAAGGATAAAGAAAAAATCGTCACGAATGAAAGAAAATGGTATTTGCAACTAGCAAATATCATTAAGGAATATACAACTTAATTATCCAATTCCTTTATGGCTTAATAAAAGTAAAAAATAACTGATGCATGTTTACGAAAATGTGTAACATATGTAAGACTAATTTTGCATCTTCAAATAAAAAATTATAACTTGTACGTTTAAAACCTTCGCTATTTTCTAAGTAATATTGATAAAATGAGGCTATTTAATTAACGTTTTCTTAAACGCATGAGCACTCAACTGCACTTATTAGAATTAATTTATAGATTTTATAATAAAAAAATGCCACAAGAACCAAGCTAATCAAAATAACAACAAATTCTCAATGGATTTGCACATGCAAATATCAGTATATTTATAGTGCAGAATGCAAAAATTGAATGTTGTTAGGTTGGAAGAAACTCGTAGGCTTCACGAACATTTTCAATCTTAATATCTTAATATAAAGTAAAATTTCGTGCTCAGTTGACTTGTATGCATAATATGGTACCGAAAATCTAATTTTTAGTATTAAAGTGCATTTCGTTCAACCTATTTACCAAATGCATGCGATCTTTACTGAAATTTAAAGAAAGTATTTGATATTAACTTAGCCATAATTGTCTACAAAAATTTACCAGAGTGGAACAAAATAAATAGGATCATACATCAGTAAGTATATGCCATATTACGTTGTATATATGGTTAAATATGGCCTTTCATGGGAGTAACATCTATGCTCAAATCAGAAAATGAATTGGTATGGACAAGCATACAAGATATACATTATATGGATGAGTTTGTCGATATCAAATACTAAATATATTAAACATCTACTTGTATATTTAAACATTTATGGCATTATTTGCATACAAGAACGATGTATTCAATATATGGCATATTAGGACGAGTATATCCATATTAATGGACATAAATAAGTGAGTATGTCCCCTTAAGAAAAACCTTAAAATATCAACCGCCAAGTCTAAATTAGGAGGTTAAAGGAAAAAAGGTGCAAAATGGACAAAAATAGCACATGTTTTAAAATGCTAATATAAGATACTACATATCATTTTACAAGACTTAAGTTTAGATCCAACCTAAATTTCAGATTTATGTATTTAGTTTCGGGAAAGAATATGCCAAACACAAGGCCTACTTAAGGAATCATCATCCTAAGCAGTTGGCATAATTGTCAGTGTAGCAAATGTGTTTGCAATTTGTTACTACTAAGAAATTTCACATTCAACAGAGGGAATCGTAATTCACTTAAAAATAGTTAATAATACCACTGTCCTGAATTCGTTTACTGCAGTTTGTCTGCTTAAACTTAGTCATAATAAAAGTTTTACTGTATACTAAAACCAAGATTATGGGAATTGCCATCGACTTTTTCAGCAACAACTAAGTACACACGATAAAGAAATATTTTTTCGTAAAATGTGGTTTACAATTTGCCAATATTTTATCAAGTTCTTGACGCCTAGAAATTAGACAGAATGCATATTAGATTGCGCTGACGTTAAATAAAGCCACCATTTTGAACGAACTAATTTTTATAACCCAGAATGCAAAAATATATTTTCTTGAAATATACCAAACAAAGATATTTCGCAATTTCATTGCAACTGGGATTTTTTGTTCGGTTACACTTTGATTTTGGAAACAGTCCAAAACCGAATCAACCATGTAAAATTCAAAATATTTACAAAACTGCTAAACTATGATCTTTACAGTGACAAGCAAACGGAAATGCTATATATGAAACTGATGTTTCATTTTTCATAAATGATGACAAGGATCACGAGGAAGATATATTGCATTGCAAACGTTTTAAGGCACATTTAAACCTTTCCACAAAAAATAAATAAATACCTAAGTTAGAGCAATGATAAGGCGAAATGGACAAGTATTACTGATAACATTGATGGACATGTCAAAAAACGTCTACCTACTTCAAGAATCATTATATTATACTGAAAACTAGGTATCAAAGGGTGAACCGATAGATAAGCAAGTTCATTTTATAGTTTCAGATAATTTATGACCAATTATTGTCACCATGACATCATTGAAGGTGTTTCAACTACAATGTTACTACATTGAAAGCTACGCCCAAATAAGTGTAGAGTACAATGTAAACATGTACAAAGAGCTCTTCCCATAATGCAATATACTGATAAATGTGTTACAAGAAATGTTTTTGTACATTTAGGAGTTTTGAAGTAATATTATTATTAGAGAAATTGAGCCAGCCAACGCCTTAACGTTAACCTTAACGTTAAAGGCGGGAAGGGAGGAGCCAGGGACTGAACTGCCCAATGTCACTGGATGTCATGAGTGCGCATGCGTGGTTCTTCCCTTCCCGCCTTTAACGTTAAGGCGTTGGCTGGCTCAATCTCTCTATTATTAAAGTATTAATTAATTAATGGGGTCCCTTTATTAGCTTTAGTTCATATTTCACTGTGTACTATAAAATATATGTAAACATACTGTATTTAGAAAATATACAGTATGTAAAATAAACAAAATGCATTAAAATCATTACATCTGCAATTATTGTGTTCGAATTATACAGAATCTAATAAAAGTAATATTTTTTTGTCTTTAAAATTAAAATTGAATAACATGCATTTTGATTTATTACTTTCGAATGTCCTCTCCAGCAGCAACAAACCAACCTTGACCTGCCCGGGACTTTACGCTTAGGATGCTTTGGGATGCCCTCAATGTCCTCTCCAGGGAGGACCAATTCAGCAACAATTGCGAAGGAGGTCTTCCCCCACCTTGCCACTGTTGCCAGCATACTTATCCTGACATTTTTGTTTTTAATTTTTTTTTAAAACTCAGGCCACCCGTAAGCAGTCGCGCCACCTATACAAGTATCAACGGCTTGGCAACAGAAACATTTTTTCGGGTCTAGTTAGTTATGTAGGTCTAGAATTTTTAGTTTAAAAATAACCTCGTCAGCTGAGGAAATTACAGCATAAGAGGAGACACGCAGTCTTTCACTTTTCCCCTGAACTATTTCCTCGTTAGGTTTGTTCGGTTGAAATTCCCTTCAAAATGTATCAAACTTCCCAAACCCTGATTGTACTCGAAGTTTTCTAATGAAAATGTGTGAAATTTACGATACGATAGGAGTTAACACCAGCGGCGAAACATAACGAAAAACTACCATAAATAACTAATTGTCAACACATGCTCTGACAACAATAATATTTTAGAAAATGTTTGTATACTATCTGTCATAAATGAAGTTATTTTATTTGAAAAACTATGGCAGGGTGTTCAGTAAATTTTGCTGAAAAAAACTCAAGAATATCTAAAGGATTTCAAGGCTTATATTTTACATTTGCAAGGACCCATCCCACTACCAAGGCTGCTGGACACCCTCTATTACAATAACGAAATTTTCTGGTAATTTTGGGAAAGTTCTACGATACTAAGAACGACAATTTTTGAAAAACTGTGCCATTACCTTTAAAAATATTAGTACATAATATTTAAGAGTATTTTAAGAGAAATTATAAAAAAGCAAGCCATATGCAACAAATATTTCTAATGAAAACGTGAAACATTTTTCTCAAAAGCTAGACAATAAATGAAAATTGCTCATTATATTTAATAAGACACCAACCTTTGCATAGATAGTGAACACTGTCTTCTATTTAATAAAATGAATTTTCCTTAAATCACAAAACCAAAATGTCATAATAGTCCAGTAATTTTGTAAAATTTTGTAATTAAACTTAATCTGCCTCCAAGACGTAGATCTTAAATTTATCAAACTATTTCAAACGTATGTCATTTTTAACTATTTCATAAAGTGAAGTAGCGTGTGGTGCAAAAAACAACCTTATAACACATACAATTTAGCATATATTGCAGAAACTCCGGATATGAGTTGTTGCCAAGGCAAAAATGCCCAAAATAACCTATTTCCACAAAGCATTTTCTCAGCATTGAAAAACCCCTAAAATGACTAAGTTGTCAAGACATTGGCTTTACAACATTTTAGTTTCCGTTTTTAAAAACATTATATTGTTTGTAATCTAATCCAGCTAATGGCAAACATCCCTACTTATCCTGGGCAATGAGGCCATTACAATGCTGTTTGTGACTTAACAAAAAATATAGTTGCTTAAATTGAAAGAGAATGGTGTCATATTAAAAAAAAAAAAAAATAGCGAATGTATCTAAAACAAACAAGTATATTATCTCTGCCATTTTGCAGAACCAAATCAAAAGTCGAATCCAAACTTCATTCTATATGAATCATTTGTTGTGTGTAATAGGGAATGCAACATAGATGGCGCTAAGGTTTTTAAACCCAAAGCACGCTTTGATACGAATAGATGTAGATAGATTGATTAATTGAAAAAGTAAAAATTATTTACAAAACTCATGTAAGAAACTGTTGGTTCCACCGGTGCCGAAAGCGTAAAATCTGGTCTGCAGTACGCAATTTCCGGTAAATCCAATCGCAGTTCTGCTCTCTGACGACGTTTATTAATCGGCATTACGCTAGTGGCCTTATAAGCGGATGGTGGTGCAAAAACAGAGGCTCCATTATTGATATTGTTATTATTTTGGCACTGATGGACAGTGCTAGAATCGCACCAATCAGATTGCGAATCGGTAGTCACGGTGGGCGTGGCCAGGTCATTTTGTGTATCACTGGCCAATCTATTTTTAAAAAACGTGGCCACATTTTTGAACATTTTCAATGTGGTGTTCGACGAGGATAGCGGTTGTAATGTCCATTCCTGATTCCAGACTCTAAACCCATGATTTTTCAACGTGGTTGAAATTCCAGGCTCGAGTATTTGCTACTCTTAAACAGTTTATTGAGGTTTTCATGCGTGTTTTTGTACTTCATCAAATAATTATAATTAGTAGCAGATTGGAATATCACAGATTATAGAGTCCCTGCGATTTTAGTATTTACATATTATCAAATTGTAGAAAATTTTGAAAAATACTATACGTATGAGAAGAATTCCAAATATCACAAGTTTTTAACAAGCGTTTGAGTACTGCAGAGATCCCAAGGATCGATTCCTGACGGTTTAGGGCCCATGTCTCAACAAGGTTCGAACCTCGGGCATTTTTTTGCACAAACAAGATTAATGTTTCATGCTCCAATAGACACAGGATAAATTATTAGGCGATTAATTCCAGCAACGACTTCCGTCGACAATTATTCAGGTTGGTTACCGGATGTCCACGTCCGACATATTGCAGCACGTGTAGCAGGACATTCGGGAACGTTACGGTAGCACTGTTTGTCACGCCCAAATTTCCATTAAAACTCACGATGTTTCGTATATACACAATTCAGTAGCACCAAGAAATTTTCGCGAAAATCGTAGCTTTTTCACCGATAAATCCAACAGGTTTTCGCGTCACAAACTTTTCGGTACACGAATAGCAACTCCCAATTCGTCGATTATTATTCGCAGCTGCAAACACACGAAAACTATGTCACGATAAAATATTCCGCCCTGCCTGCAGCCATTGTTTGTTCTCCAGTGTCAGCAAACCGTATACGATTTCAAAAAAAAAAAAAGCATATTCAAGTTTTGCCCACTGAAAACTCGGTTCGAGGTTGTCTTCAGTCATTTTTTTTTTCAAAATAAAAAGTCAATCTTTTAGGCCTAACTCACTACCAAAATCAGCCATATTCAATGCCAAACAACCAGCAGCACATCTATCGAAATGCAACTGCAAACACATGCACACGTTTTCACTCCGATTAGTAATATCAGACACGTCACTTACAATGTCGCTGACGCAACACCCGGTGTTAGGCTTATCAGCGGACGAATTATATAAATATACAAATAAAGTAACTGTTTAAACTAGAGATTTATGACGAATTCCTGCTAAGGAATTGGACTAGCCAAAACAAACAACAGAGATAAGACCCATAGAAAAGTGAAAAGGTCAATTGTTATTGCAGGGGTATATCGTAAAATATATATCTCTACATAAATAAAATTTTAGCTTTTTTTTATAAAGCAAACTTGGTTTTGCAACATTGAGATGCAAACAAAAGGTCTACGCTCACGAAAACATAATGGAACATGTCAACATATGGCAAAACACCTGGAGTGGATCTTGTTCATGATTACGTCTGACAGATATTGGCAACATTTCACATCAACAAATATAGTGTGGACAGCTTTAATGAGATGCTAACGTATCAAGTACAGTATGCATAAAAACAACATGTTTGCAGACATTTTTGCACAAACTATAAAATATAAATATATAATCACGTTGAAAGATTATATTCTACATATTATAAAAACATTTTAGTACCTTGAAATAAACAACCCCTAAATATAACTAAATTCAATTAACGTATTAAGAAATGATATTAAGTTACGACTTAAGCACATAACTTCTATCACCAACGATATATTTTATGCAATATTATAATTTCATATATTGCGTGTACGATCCATTCGGGTATTACCTAGCATACCAGTTAATTAGTCGAAGATAAACATAAATAACAATGGTACAAAATTTATTAAGGGTAGTAATTTTGTAATGTTCATTTCTTCCCAGAGATGGCGTTGTAAAAACTGTCCAAGATACCATGCATGTAGCGCCATCTCTGGAGAGAAGTTAACCATATAGCATAAAGAAGGAATGATTTCAGATGTTAGTCATACTTTCGTAGTTTTCAGCAAGTTTACTGAAATATGCACGTTAATGATTCAGTTATAGCAAACCAAAGTTCAAAAGTTAAAAAAGGGCAAACGAATCGAACATAAATCTAGATTTATCATTTTGGAAAATTCCATCAGAGGAAGTCGCACATTGGATGGACAAAATACCGCATTGTTTAAAATTAAAGTGATAAGACAAGGCAAAAACGTGTTTTTAATAATTAATATACCCTATAATATTTTCGTTGCTCGTTTGTAAACTAAATTTTAAAACAACCGATAGGAAAATTGTTGTAATTTTGAAGCTTAGTACATTTTCATTTGCTATATATGAATTAACTTTTAACATTGCAGATATAGGGCTTATCAAAGGATTAAGGAAATCCTTGATATCAGGTTAAAGGTAAATTACATTTCGCCTATATGCCATCTAACAGCAACCAGTTTTACCGTAGCTGGTGGAAACTGACAGTCTCGCAAATCCCTTCCTGGTTTACTAATTCTCATTAATTATTTATTTATCGTGACATAAAACGTTATTATTTTACGATGCACTGACAGGATATAAAACAGGCTTCATGGTACTCCAAAAAAAAAGAAAAAATATTCAAGACCCTTTTGGCTGAGCCGCAAAAATGCCATAATCCACAGTAAAAATGTTTAATTACAGAAAATGCCATGCACATGGTGACAATTCAGTCCAATAAGTTGTTCACGATAAACATTTATTACATTTAGTCATTAATTAGAACAAACTGTAATCAGAGATATGTTGGTATAGCGTATTAAAATATGTTAATTCGCCATCCATGGAGAATATACTCTCCCCATTATATTTTGCGCGAGTTACATACAGATGAACTTTTTTAATTATGTAATTTTAAACAAAATGTATTTACATATTTTGAATTAATATTTAGAAAATGTTCATAAGACTAAATTTTGTGACAAATTTCACTAAGTAAAACTGAGGTAAAATTTAAAACTAAGTATTCAGTCAAGTAACCTCATTAAAATACCATTTACAGGGTGTCCGCTGTGAAATTCATATTTCAAGGAATTCAAGTCCCAATCTTTAAATTTGCAAGGACCCCTCGCACGAATAATCACTACAATAATTTTCACAGAGTCCTATATAATTTTTCCTATTAACAGAAATTTCCCAAAATCCGGACTTTTTCAAGGAGATAAAAATCAAGCACATTTTCCGATTTTCAAAGCTGCTGGAACCTTGCTTTTATTTGTACATCCAACACAAGTCGTGGCAGACTAAAAACTTTTAACAAGTTTAAAAAATGAACTATAGGTTAAAGAGGGTAAACAAAACATGTTAAACCAAAAGAATGTGTCCGAAAACTCTTGTTGAGGATTGTGACAAGACTTTTGTTCTGAGCTTCTGTACTCCTCGTTAGTGGCCTAACAATGAAGGGGAAAAAATTCAAGAGTAAATCCCTGTCCATTTGGCACTTTGATTCCTCCATCAAATATTAATGTTACAGATTTACGAGTAAAACGTGCTATAAAACCTAGGGCTAGATTACGATCTGCAGGCTCGATTTTGTTCAGCTTGAATTGCACGAAGCTGAAACTAATTTAATCTGGGTTAGTTCCATACGTGATCTGGGACTCGCTGCTTCATATTACATATTTATGATTAAAATAATAATGTTTCCTCGTGTAATTCGTTTATAAACGGCAACATAAAAATAGGCCAGGCTTGCTTACAGCAAACGCGTGTCATTGTATATTACAACAGTCTAGTATTATTTCAAAAAAAAAAAAAATAGCAAAATAATGACAAAACGAAAAATAAATACTCTACAGAGACAGGGTGTAACGTTTAGTTGGACATTCTGATGAATTAAAAAATGAAAAGAAATATCACGAGTTTTTAGAGTTAAAATGATACATTATCAAAGTTAATTTAACAGACAGTCTAACTGACATTGTAACTGAAATTAAGGACTAATTAACATTAAAGTGAAATAATAGAATCTTATCTGTAATGTAAGCTGGATGGAAAACAAAGTTTAATTAATTTTGTTTAAATACTGAAGCAACAAAATGAGACATAAAATTGTATGGAATCGTAATTGAAAATGCTATGAATTATTTTAATATTACGTTTTTAAAAAATTGTTTGGCAGTTTATCGAATTTTCCAATTATTGAAAAAAACAACTTTCAGTTTTCATTCGATTATGTTTAAAAAGCTATTTGGAAAAGGAAATTCTTGGTAAGTACTGTATAAAAAAATTAGCAAACGTCATTGACCACTCCGAACTTGCTATTGTCATTAGCGAATCAATGCAAATTTAGTGAAATTAGTCCATGGTTAATTATTAAGGTAATGCAATATCTTTCTTAACACATGCACGACGATTGACATGACCTCCACACATAACATCACGATAATAAACCTATTGCATTTCATTATAAACATGTTTCATCACTTGAATAGTCAACATTAATTTTCATGTCTTATTTTACAAAACATATTTTAAATATTTACTAATTTTTATTTGTATATTTCCTGCTTTCATTTTGTATACTAAAGTTATTTTGTTATCTCTTTGTTATTGAATTCAACTTTTTTCACTATAATTCTTAACTGTTATTATATATTTATGATTTTATTTATATGCATATTTATGAACTAAACTACAAATGTACCAACTAAATTGTGTATTGTGTTGTGTGTTCCAAATCCTGCATTCACTTTATTTTTTTTTTTAAATGTGTATTCTTGGGAATATACTATGTACAAACAGAATTTTCTATGATGGTCTAACAGGGCTCATAAAAATTGAAAATGCAACACGCGTTTATAATAACATACTGTAGATTTTTAGTATCGTGTGTCGGCACGATATCAAAACACGACCACTTAAAAATAAGTAGCTTCACGGGATGACAAAAAAAAAAAAAGAAAAAGCAATGTGAAATAAATTAGCCTGAATTTCATTGTTTCCCATACTCTTCATTTCAGCATTATCGACTTTCGGTTCAATACAATTTCATGACTGAAAAAGTCATCCATCTCGCATAAAGCAAATAGCAACGACCAAAATGGCATCTCCTTCACTGGTCATATAGGTTGATTGATCACGTGAACACCACAGGTAGAGCGCAATGACGTCATTTGATAACTGTGGGAGTGAAAGCTATGAGAACAATAGGTCTATATAGTTTTAATGCGAAAGCTACCCATGCATTTTGCATTAACATACAATGCAAAAACGGATTTCGGAGAAATTTGCGCTGTGAAATTTTACCCTTCTGAGAACATGCATAAAAACTTGAAAAGTGGATATATATCACTTATCCTAACACACCTCATAATATCATAATCATCTCGCGTAATCATAAGCGACTCGTAGTTAAATTTAATGGGGTACTGCATCAGTCCAACAATCGGCACTGCGGGAGCCACAGTGCTTTCTCCCTCCCTCGCAGCCTAGCGTGCACCTTCCTACGTGCGCATGCGCGCAACAGTCAAACTTCATAGTTGGAGCTGTGAAGCGTACAGTCCCATACAAAGATTTTTGTAGAAACTGGGGGTCTCCCAGTGGGGGATGGCTACTAGTTATATATAGTACAAGCTTAAAGAAATAACGAAAAAAGGACTCATTCTATTAAATTTTATCGGTAATATGAAGTGGAAATAGGGGGTGCTGCAGTTCCACAGTGCCTATACATGAGCCGCCACTG